>DWUN01004983.1:0-10221 GCA_018249975.1 Passova gellias | reverse complement strand
TGCCATATAAATTATTTTTTATTGCTGCTCCTCTCCTATTCATCTTAGCGTGATGTTATATAGCCTAGAGCCTTCCTGGATAAATGATCTATCTAACACTGCAAGAATTTTTCAAATCGGACCAATTTTTCCTGAGATTAGCGCGTTCAAACAATCAAACAACCAAACTTTCAAACAAACTCTTCAGATTTATATTACTATTATAGATTAATTACGTGACCCTCATATTGCTAAAGTTTTCGTCTTGTCTTGGTAGTGAACACGAATAATTTTAAGTCAAATTTAACTTACAGAAAATCAAATTTAGAAATATTATTTATAAAGGATATATAAATGACATACAATTAAGCATAGATACTCTAAAAATTAATTAATCCAATAAAAAAAATGTATATTACAGCACGTAGCCTTCCTCGATATAGCACACAAGGAAGGCGCCGCCTTGGAAGGTGAACTCACGACCAAGTTCGGCGCCCTGCGAGCCAAGTTCATAAAATGCGACATCGCCGACGAAACACAGCTCGCCGCCGCGTACAGCCAAGTTTTGGACAAGTACAGCAGACTTGACGCCGTCGTAAATAACGCCGCCTTACTAAGTGCGGACGAGATTTCGTATAAGAAAATGGTGGATATCAATTTTGTAAGTTGGATCTTGTGCAAAATGAACGTTTTCCGGTAGTGTTATAGTATTGATAACATTTTCTTAATTATAACAATGAATGTAGTACATGTTCTATGCTATTCCAGGATATTTCAATACACGTTTCGTTAAATTTATACATGCGAGTTCGAGTACCTAATTCCCATTAGGCTATATTTAATAAACACTAAGCATTTCTAATGGCTTTAGCCCCTACTTCCTTTTTTCACTGCCTGTACTTTGCAAATTACACTCTAAAAACATAATTCGGAACTTTCATTATTTCCTCCGCGAGTACTTATTCAACTTTTCATTTCATATTTGGCACATCACAAAATTCAATACGATGCTCAATCAAAGTTTTACTATTAGAACAGAGACAGTGTACTTGTCCATACTATGTAAATCTACAACGTCGACTATAATCAGGTTTAACAGAAACCACTTTGTACAATTTAATTTTTTTATCATCTGTCATATACACATGAGGTATTACAACAATCTATTTAGACCTTAAATCTAATCTTCCTATCAACCCACCCTCACAATTATCGCGGTACCAAAGCATTGCATGTTGATGAAAAATTATATGGCGTTCCGGTTAAAGCTAACATTCATCCCTAGGCGTACATGAAAACAGTACAGTATGAAGCCTATGCTATTATCGTGGTTGATAAGGACGGAAACTGCGACACAGCAGCTGACATATCGTCCCACTTGGCTGTAAAGCCAGCATGTTTACGAACAGATACAAACGATTGCATGGCACTGAAAGATCGTATTTATTCCACGCTAAAGCTAATATTGTTCCAGATTGCCACAGTAACAAGCACGTACAAAGCGCTGGACGTAATAGCGGCAGATAAGGGTGGGAACGGCGGCGTTATAGTCAACATATCGTCCCTCTTGGCTCTTAAGCCAAGTGCCCGTTTACCTGTATACGCCGCAACGAAAGCTGCAGTTTTACAGTTCAGCAATAATATTGCGGTAAGTTCTATTCGTAACAGCGGCGTGTGCAGAGCACCGAATTGCCAATTATATTTTGTTGTTTGGAGAAGTCGGACAGTACGGTATTGTTTGTGTGTTTATTTTGAACATACGTACGGAAACAGTTGACAAGGATTTTGCGAAATGGACTACTGATAAAACAAACAGCTTTTAGACAATAGAAGATTGTTATTAAGAAACCAAAAGTATAGTCAGTGAAATAAATACTGCCTTTTTCAATACTACACAGTGAATTGAATTCCAACTTTGTGATACATATGAGTCCAAAAATACGAGTCGCACTAGCAATTTATGGAGGAAATAGTTGGTTCCAGTAGCGAGTGAAACAAATCATTGCAAGTGATTCTTTAGGAATCATTAGGACGGCATCTATAACATATTGTTACATTACTTGTGTGTGTGCGCATGTGAGTTGAGAAAATTATAATTATTATGCACAGACTACTAAGTAGATAAATGATAAATAGGCACACGACAAAATAAAAAAACACAATTTTCCAGACAGAAGACCAATTCACAAAGACACAAGTCCGGATAGTGACGGTGTGTCTGGGCCCTACGGATACAGCGATCCTGCACAGACGGAGCCTGGAGAATTTTAATAAGGATTGCGCTCAGCGCATTACTTCTCGCGTTCCCGAGAGGCAAAGGTGAGAGAGATATGTACCTATTTGAATAAATTTTGAATTTGCATTCGCATATTTTTATAATGAGCGCAGTCCTCGGTATCATTTTGATTAAGTAATATTATCATAGCACTAATCTATACTTTGCAAAAAATATATTTGTGTTTATACCTACCCAAACTGGCCATTTGGTCCAATGGTGGTTGAATTGGCTGTTGAACTTTGGATAAATTTAATTCCCAACTAAGACGTATTTGTCAGATGAGCATGAATATTTTTGTTCTTTGTGCAGGTCAATAATTATTATCTACAAAGAAATGTATGAAGTGATCTATTTGTATTATATACACTCATAGCTGCTTCTTCATAATGACACAGAATCAGCATAGTTTGGGATAGGTCGGCGTAGGTGAAGTTGTTATTGCAGATATTATTATTATTATACCACCATCAGCGTATTCTGCACCAAAAAATACCACTACGCTGGGTACCCTAGACGTACTGCTAAAAAGCGACATAAACAGAACTAACTATTGTAACTAATTCTCTTTACTAAACCACTTTTCTTAATAGACGAAACTGCGAAACCTTTCGACAAGACTGCTCGAGTTCGCAACTAACCGAGCGACGTAAATCGTGTTTCAAAAATATTTTAAAACTTCTCTCAGATAGAAAGTTGGATTTTAAAGTGCTTTCTTTACGCTACTTCACTTCCATTTTTGTTATATTAATGTTTTTAAAGTTCTCGTCTATATGTAGCGTAGATTACAGATTGCAGATTATATGCGACTTATTAAGTCAAACAAAGTGGAACTCATTTCGTCCTTCAGTTTGGTGATGGTTAGAGGAACAAGTACTCTGCTCGTCTATTAGACTGTTGGCAATATTGCTGCTTAACAGCAACTGAGGAGCGTACTTTCCGAGAACGAAATCGAAACAGAGTTTCACCACCTTACAGCCCAATTTAAAAATCGCCTAATAATATACGGGTAAAGACTCAATTCTAACAAATTAATAGGTATTAGAGGGTGAATTTGTGCGGAGTCATAATTATTGTGTACCCACGAGCTAAAGGTATCCGTTAACGAGATATTGATTATCCTCGTCTGTTTAGCTTCGTCAGCTAAACGCGAAACGTTAGCATGGCAATGTTGGTCTATTATCAAGGAACCACAAACGCTTGCATTAACAGCTTTAGATAAGATAGTATATGGAAACATATTGCTATTGGAATTGTATTATGATGTTAAGAAGATATTCTGCATTTTTGTGATTTCCATTGGCTTTGCAGCCTTTAAGTTAATTCGTTACATTTTATTAAAAATTGAACAACTCATAAATGCCTCTCAAAACGAGAGGAGACCCGTGTCCTGTTGTGAAATACTAATAAACTTGACATTATTCACAAATACTACAAAAATTGCTTTCAAAACCAAAAGTAACAGAATAATAGAAGATACCACTGGCGCAACTCACCAAATGTGATAACGCATAATTACCTAAAACAGTCCACTGAGGGAAAAGCGATCTCAGCCCCACAATTCGGGATATTGACACATGGTACGGACGAATAAGTGTGAGGATGCATAATGCATGAGGCACGAACGGGAAGGTTACAATTTCATTTGGTGGAACCTCATGATAGCAAATTAAATCCGGATGTAATACGTAGCGGTTGGATTAAAACAAAATGCATAGATATACATAGGTGTAATATCACACGTAGCTACATTCATTTATCATTTACATAGACATTATTTTACTATATTGTTGCGAACGCATACATTTTCATAAAATAGTTAAAAACGTTCTGTCTAAAGCCTTAAACATATTAGTCTTGATTGTTGAAACTAATGGTATAGTGTCCAGTATTACCATCGATGGTCACTCTGCCTGATTGGCGCAATCACGTTTCTCACTTAATTTTTTTTGTCTTACTTCATTACTATTAATCTGATTTACAGAGTCGAGTCAGCTGTCTCAGGGATTTTGGAAGTGATTAGCAGCGGGCCGAATGGGTCGACGTGGATAGTCGCCGATAACAAGCCTGCAGTTAACATTACGGAGAACGTGAGGAAAGGTTTTCGATATCTTTCCGAAAATGTTGCCGAATTACAATAGACGTCGATGTAAAATTTGATTGTGAAAAGTATTAGAATACAATTGTTTACATCTCTTTATATTATAACAATATTGTATTGATTGACGATTCTATAATCAAAAACATTTTTTTTATGAAATGTATAGTATTAAACTTGACAACTTACAATAGCTAGTAGCGACATCTATAGTTACATAAATGTCGCTACTAGCTACCTATTGTAAATTTCACTGAAAAAAATTAAAAACAATATGTTAAGTTTTTTTTAAGCGCATTAAATCTATTTAATTTTGGAATATTTATTTCTATTCGTAAATGTGTTTTTAATACATTTGGATTTTATTGATTGATTCATTCATTTGTAAGCATGTAAGCCTATTTATATTTATTTACCGATCTAGTGAAATTCTAGAAACTACTCTACGAAAAAATCTAAATCATTTATGAAAATAAAGACGGAATCCTCAAAGCTCACAGAAAAAAAATCAAAATGGTGTTCCATTTTTGACACTTGCTCATTACACGTACAACACCTCTATTAGTACCTATAAACGTTAACTGACACGATTATTACTACTGGGGCGATATTGAAAAGTTACTCGGCACTTCCGACGTCGAAATTGGATATCCTCGATGAGCGATTGGCGTCATCAATAAACCGTCGACATTCCAATTCCCTTTTACGATCCGACAATAATGGCGACCGGGGTGTATTTATATTGAATTCTGATTTTTGTTTAGCAAACTGTTCCCGTCACGCATAACGGAACAGATGAAAGTCTGTTATTAAATTACATTGATACTTTAAAAATCACTTTTGAATCTCGTGGCTCTGCTATTGACCAAAGAAGTATTTTATTTAAGTCCTCCTTGTATCTTCTAGTTTATAGTTTCACTGGTTAAGCGTACAGAAGCGTACAGAACCGTCCATTACTGTCTATGAATGATATCAGACAAAGTTTTCGTACTTGAGATTGGTTGCACATTTCTATATACGATAGTGATCATTTCTTACGTTAGATATTGAATTATATTCTTCGGTATTCCTTATAAATCTTGCTTGGAAATCCAGTGAGATTACAATTGTTCTTCAGAGTTAACTACCTTAAACATGCTCCGTTTTTAACGATTGAGTAGATACGCTTTTATCTTGACCTACCAATAGTACATAACGCATAACTTATACGCTGAAATTTCAGCGTAATCTTTCAAAAACAACGTGAAGGTAATATAACTCCTGGACGAACAAAGTGCAGGTCAGCTGTTTAAGCGAAAACTCAAACAGCAGTAACATTTAAATATTTCCAGTTGGGAATTTCTCCAGTTCCCCCTTTAAACTTGAAAACTATCATTTGCTGAGCTCAAAACACTTCCTGTTGCTACAAAGTAAAACTTTTAACTATTCAGCGCGCTTTTAGATTCCTGGGATCTTTCGAAAAATTGGACTTTATTATGCTATGACATCTTGGATCTTATTGAGTTTGATACACAAAATACTAAATTGCATAATTAGTATGAAATGTGTTGGCTGCAGTTACGCGTATTTCATAGATACTCTCTATAAGCTGTCAAACACATGACAGGAAAAGCGTCTACAAACAATAGGATGAGAATGACGCAAATGTGGACGAGAACCGCACGCGATGTCAAATCCGAGTGACAGGACAAAGGCCCGAAGCCTGACTACTGGTTACGGATATTTCCCGCAAGTCTCACAATCGCTGGAGGTTTGAAGCGTCGTCCACTCCAGTGCGGATTGTGGAAAATAATGGAAAAGCCTAATGGAAACTTATTTATACATTTATTTATTTATGAGGATTTAACCTAAGAATACAGGGTGTCTTGACATCCGCGGTCACTCTTCTAAGAGCTGATCGCGCTCGGCGTTGCTTACCTTTGCAAATCATTTGCAATTTGCAAGCTCTTCAAGGGTAGGAACTGTTCAGTTATGGATATCATGTTTGGATATTATTTAAGCTTTTTAGTGTTTCTATTTTCCATTGGCAAAAAATATCTATAAGGCCTTCTGTTTAGAGAAACCGTTGGCAGATCTTGATGAGGGTTTTATTGTCAGATGACGACTCAGCTATTCCCAAAACTCAAACGGCGTGTGCGTGCTGTCAAATCAAAATGGTCTTTTTCTTTTATCCGTCTTCGAAAGGTACAGTTGCGAATGAAGTTGTTACATAGACTACGTACAACCGCTTTCTTATACTTTATAAATCACATCATTATTATTTTTACGTGAAAAAAAAATAGTTTGTGGCTAAATTTACATTTATTCTTTCACAGTTCTTCAATCATTTCTTTCGTTAACCCTTTTTTTCGGTTGTGATAATTCATTTATCTCTAGTGACCATATACCTCAATCTCGTCTATATTGCGCGTCCTGGTGTCATTGACCTAATAAACATAGCTACAAGTATCTCAGTTTTGAATGTGCTGAACAGTTTCAATTGTAATAAACTTTAGCTATATTAGTAACTCAGTAACCATGAAGTAACTACCAACTACCCTACTAACAAGCGCTGTACCGAGCAATTACTGCGCAAGTTTCAATAGATACAACTTCTTCAATAGAAAGTTATGCGTTTAGATCGTTATTGAAAAGGGTATTGTCTAAAATAATATTATTTGCTATTTCAAGTACGGTTTTGTCTTCGTTCGGGATGACTTACACTTCAAATTCTCTAGGACTTCAAGTTAAAGAGCTCATAAAATTATTATGGCACACAATCTGCAATGGATTTTCGTATTAATTCAAATTCAATATCAATCAGTCAATATCTTAGGACAATTCCACATACAGCTATCCGATTTCAAATTAGGCAATTTAATGCCTGTGTTATGGTAACCGGACAGCTGATAAACATACATATTATATACATACGATATATTATTTATATGAATATTTTTTATTACGATCAGACACAGAAAAAACAAATGTGCTCATCACACAAATGTTTGTCCTGGGTGGGAATGGAACCCACGACCTCCGGTTTTCCTGCAGGGTCTCTAACCACTCGACCACGAGGCCAGTCAAATTAAGCAAGGCCTGTGTTATGAAACCGAAAAGCTGATTAACGTTATCCTCAAATTTTCAATAATAATTATAGTCGTATTTCGATCCCTAGCAAACACTACGTTTAAAACGAAATATTTCTTTTCACTTGTAGACTAATTTTTTGCAACAACCTACATATGTAGATGCAGCTATAAAAAATTCAAAGTAGCCGCTGTAGAACAGAATATATTCAATATGAACGTATGTGGGCCAGTAGCCCAGCAGGTTATTTGGGTCGCAGATGACAATGCGATCGGGCAAGCCGGAATGTGTAATCAGTGCGCTAACAAACACGAGCTATTGGGGTCGTTTCCTCGGCGAGGTCAAGAATACTGATTGAAATGGACAACCGTTGTGGCTAGGTAATTTGCGAACAAGCGACATTTGAACGAAATTAATAATTATTATTATACCTATACGCCGAGTTCTTACAAGATAGGCAGAAATCACTGAATAACAAATATCCCTATCCTTACTAACCCGACGTGCGTCTTCTACATTCATCAATCTCTTCATGCATGAACGCCGGTTTCGGACACCCTTGACTCTCGCGTCAGCCAGTGTCTGTCTATTTTAAGGGACCCTTTTAGGCACAAATTACTGAATATCAACTATCCCTATCTTGACTAACCCGATGTGCGTGCGTCTTTTACATTTATTAGTCTCTTTTTCTAATATTTCTATGCACACTGACGTTAATAATTTGTGTTACGAAAAATACATTGCAAAGGTACTGCTTATTTCTAAAGAATTAAATTCTTCGAGCAGATTTGCGACTGGGGAAGTCGTTAAAAGACATTAGAAATAATCTGTACACAAAAACAAAGAGAAGAATAAATGATAAAAAAAACAATAATAACAAACATACAAGTAATAAAAATTGCGAAGGAAGTTAATAATAATAATAATTCGGACAGTTCCACACGCGGCTATCTTATTCACATTCAGACAAATGAATGCCATTTGAAGTAACCGGACAGCTGATAAACCTACATACTATATAGTACTGATATAGATATGTTTAATTTTTAAGTAAATCGAACTTTCAACCAAGTTGTAGTCAGGTTGATTAACCATTGGACTAAGGGGTCAGCCACAGTGAGGACTTAGATAAAATAATATAATGCGACTTAGACCACGCGAAGCGAATAAGCTATAAGTAGCGTATTTTCTTGAATTACACATGCTATCTTCGTAATGACTGAAGCCGTACGTAACCGCCTCGACAAGTTGTTGACCCTGATTATCGTAATATATGAAACGTGTCAGTGAATACTTATTTATTAGGCTACTTATTAGGATTTACACTTTTCACTATCGTCTATTTTTATCCATTGCCCAAAACATAAGACCGCGTTTTACTTATATCAATATTATTATTAAACTCTTTACTTTGATTTACCAATAAATTTCCGAACGAACGATATTATAAGTAAACAATCCGAATTCGAAATTCGAATCCGAAAATCCGAATTATTTTTATTATTGAACTCATAACTTTTTCAGTGTGCTGTTACGCAATATCGAATTTTGATGCGGCCATATTGAAAAATTGACACTGACATAGGATACAGACGAAGTGATTTTTTTCTGTATAATTGGTTCTGTACAATTCCACACGCGGTTATCTGATTCCAAATTAGGCAATTAAATGCTTATGGAAACCGGACGAGTCGAAACCGGCCAACTTTAAATTGTATAACCATAAGTCTGTGTGAATTTGTGCACTATTACGTATTAAACGTATATCGATAAATACAAATTAATTGTGCCTTTTGAGAATACATTGTAAAAAATAAGTATTTATCACATTAACTACGTTCAAATGCATTTAGCTCATTAGCGCACCGAAAGTGCAACTTCGACCCAGATGCACTTGCACACTGATTGCTTTTACACTAATTGCCGTGCACTGAACTTAATGTAAACGGCGTCTGCCATACTTAACTGAGGTGCATGCTCTTGCCAGGAAATTCGTTAAACCCCCTATATAAGTATATACGTATTATATAGTATCTATATTAAGCAATAAAAGGTAGTTAAGTAAATTTATTAATTCAAATTGTGTTCTCCGTTATATTCTACATACATAACGTTTCTAACATATTATATGTATACTTAATGAACGTCATGTTATATCGTTCATCAGCTTTGGACGTCTCAGAACGGAAGAAAACCGAACGGAAAGAACTCTCAGCGCTCAAGCCAGGCTTACTATGGACTGCTTTTATAGAATGTCAAGAATAAACAGGGAAAATGAAACACGTCTAATACTAATACTAATTTCTAATCAACATTTTGCTATTCGTTCCTTACACTATAATTAAAAACTTTGGTAAGTGCTATTGTACGTAGGTCCTTTCTATGATTACCTAATGACTAAAACTACTAGTCCTCGCGACTGTACCTGCGTCTAGTTTGAGTGTTGTTTTAAATGTTTCTGTTAATTTTTTTTTTATTTCGATCGTAAAATACACACGGCAATGGGAAAGTACTAAGTGCCTTGTCTTAAACAGTACCCTAAAACACTGACCTAGCATTGCGCGCCTAACAGTTGTGCTTAGCAACTGCCTTCTGAATAATGTCAGTAATTAATTAAGGATTTTTATAAACAAATAAATCTATTTCATAGATTTACTAAAGAAACTGAACATAGGAAAATTCAGAAATTAGAAAAAATATTGAAGATGGAATGTTTTTATTATCTCTCCACTCGTTTTCCGAGTATACTTTAAGGGCAGAAATTACCATATCCAGCGGAGGAAGTAATAGCATTTTTTGT
>DWUN01004982.1:0-10221 GCA_018249975.1 Passova gellias | reverse complement strand
GGGTAAGCAGAAAGGACCGACGGCCAAATATCTCTATCCTTACAGACCCGACGCGCTTCTTCTACGTTCATGGCTCTCTTCATAGATCGACTACATTTTAAATGGTATTTATAAGGAAAAATTGTCGTAAAATGAATGAAGAACGTGATATTGGGTTTTAACATATCCTTTGACAAAAAACTCATTCGCAAATATTCTCGACAGTAACCTTTCCTTGAGCTCGGAATATCCTCACGCGCATAAATAAACATACGTATCCAAGAATCCAGTCGTTACAGAATATTAGTCATTTTAGCAACGCGGATAACAATTTACATATAAGTTTTGTATTAAACATATCAATGTTTTTCTATATTGCGTCATGATTTTAATACATCGTGGAATAACACACACGTGCACGCGAGCACTACGGTCAAATGTTGACGACAGGTGTTCCCGCACTTCTGGGGATATCGGTGCGTGCCGTTTGTACATCCCGGAGTTCTCTACCGGCACAGGCAGACCATGGAGCGACCTTCAGTCAGTAAAGCCCACACAGCCCGGGGTCTCTCCCGAGGCACCGGGGTTTCCCCCCGTGACAAAAATTCTAACGACAGGGTTTAACGATACACTTAAAATAATACCATTTCTTACCACAACCGTTTAAGCACAGTTATTTCAGTAATACATCCGACGCATGCGTACTGTTTCTTGTGCGATTTGACAAAACTAAATGCATTTGTGAGATTTCACAAGCAGCGGTCGTTCCAGTACCAACAAAGAAGTATAAAAACATTGCGTTTCAGATATTTAGCTCCTAAAGTGAACGGTTCCATGCGGCATAAACAACCGCAAGAATAATTGCAGTTTTAATCAATTTTACGGAGAGAATGTTTTTTCATTACGAAAGCGAGTTTTAATTGCTTACTGTACATTTTTGTTCCGCAATGTATACATTTATGTATGCGATTGTACTCATTAAATTAACTAGTAAATTGCATTTAATGTCGCCGATCGTACCCGTATGTGGCACAAATTTGTTATTTCAAATCAATATCGCTTTTTAACAATTGGTTTTTTTGGTACAGCGCATGCAACCTTTACAAGGTAGCGCGATGCCCAGGAGAAATACGGGGTTATGTGGGACTTATACCCAACAAACAGGATCTCCACACGGGATGTACCAGTGTCCTATAGCGTGGCGCCACTCCGGGCCATCTCATAGGACGAGCGCCTCGTCCCATGTCTTTTTCCGTTTTCGACGATATATGAACCGATACATGTTCGCCTTTCCTAGGTTAAGTTTGAGCTTCCATTGTAGCTTTCCGCAACCCCGGAAGCCTCCTTTTAGTTGCCACTTACGATATTCAGGAGATTCCGCAACTGTGGGGGGGATGGACCGGAGCTCTCGTGCGGACGGACTCTCCGGTTGTAACCGTCTAAAGGTAAAGTAGTGAACACCGCTGGCCAACATCGTACGGCAGACTGTCGTATTAATGTCGGAGGATGAAACCGACGGATCGTCGTCAATCGACGCAGATATTATCGGTTACCTTTTATTGCATTCAATTATAACGTGCGGTCATAATACCGTGTGGGAAACGATGTTAGGTGTACGCACCACGTTACGTATTCAAGTGTATAATAGTAACACAGCTCACGTTATGTTATTTATACAGCGAGAGGAGACCGGGGAGCTGTCGGTGGGTTCGTCCTTGCTAAATTATTATGTGAACCGAACACTATGTTTATATGTCACTATAATACTATAATATTCCGTTGACGGGAATGAATTTATCCTCAATATTGAGGGAGATCCGAAGCTCACTTCATATATCTAGTTTACGTATTAGCTTAGTCCGGGAGTCATTGTAATACATTTAAATTTAATAATAAAGTATACTGTCGTCGTCGAGGCGGTGGTACTGCAAACCATTGTAACCGAGTACATCGATACTCGGTAATAAAGTGAAGCGCATTTGTCTTTAGATAATACAATCAAAGCCGCAGCCGGCGGGCCGCGGCCGCATTGCCGTTTCTTGATTGAACAAAAACTCTTCATTAAAAGATTTCTACTTAAACGACACGAATACTGATTACATATAATTACAGAATAATTACATTAACATTTTAGTGTCGAGTCCATTAGCGAGTATTAACATCGCTAGCGTAGACGGATTCGTTTAAGAATATCATTTCATATGAATGTTAGTACTGTCGTTTTCGGTATTCGAATATAGAACGTTCATTCATACATATGTCGGCTACCGGTGTTCGGCCGCGGGCGGCAGGCTGGGCCAGCGGGGCGCGGGCGGCAGGCTGGGCCAGCGGGCCGTGGGCGGCAGGCTGGGCCAGCGGGGCGCGGGCGGGGCGGCCGCGCTGGCCTTCGAACAACATTTCAAATTAGATTTAGATAATTTTGAGCAGCTCGTTTTTGCGACACGCTTTTTGGTAAACATCACTCCATTCTACATTCTGTTTAAAAGTAACGATCGAAGAGGATCGTCAGTTCTTTTCTCGTGCGAAGATCACAATCTTACATAAAATTCGCAAATTATTCTATGATGTCGCTACTTGTTCAGTGTTAGCATACACGTTTGTAACGTCGATGTTATGACTGTAACGTTCACTCCGGAGCCCGGCGGCCCGTTCGTTGCTCCCGCGCTAGGGTGACCTGCAGCGGGAAGCCAGTATTGAGGGGTTCGATAAACATCACTAGACATTTCAGATAGTCATGTATCAGCAGAAGCGATGGCTCTTGACGTTTTTATCTGTGATAAGTCGTTTGTCGGGCCGAGCGGGTACCGACACCGCGCATTGTTCTCGTTACGTTATCGGAGTATTTTTTATTATGGCAACAAATGAAGTATATCAATGGCACATTTTTAAATTTTTCAAGAAAGAATAGAAAATAAATGATATGTAGCTTTCTCCGTCTGCACGTTAAGCACGATCTCTACTTTCTCACTCCACATAGGTCTCTTCGTAACGCCGGAACGTCCGGTGTTCCACACTGCAGGTGGACTCCGGGACGAGGATAAGGTCCGTAGTCAGCCCTTATTTTATAACCGTTCAAACTCTTCTAGAGGCTGAGAAGCTGGAATGAAGACTGCTAACAGTTTGTGACAGGGATCGGACGCCCAGCGGCGGACCACACCCGAGCTTGCATCTGCATACACACGGCTGGCTATTGCCATCATCTTTACCATCGGCCTTACTGAGCATCGGGATGAGGAGCGCTAACATGGCCTAACCCCTGACCCGTTTAAGGCGGCCGTAACATATGGACGGCTAAAGGGAACATAAACAATTGCATTATATCAGTCTGAACTCGCAACTTCCGCTTGCGGTTAGATCGACATAAGTATTTCTAATAATTTCCTTCCCTGTACATTAACGCCAAACAAATAAGGGAATAATCGCTAATTAATTATTACGTAACTCGGTGCGCCGGATAAATAACAGAAATTAATTTGTTCGTGCAAAGTAGGTAATACCATCATCCATCGCTCCAAACTATATACTATTTCCTGAAGCTCCATTCCCACCAAGATTAAATATGTATTAGTATCGAGCACATTTATTTCCTGTGTCTGGGTGTAATGAAAATATCTATATTAGTATTATATGGTATGTAAGTTTATCAGGTATCCGGTTACTATAGCACAGGCATTTTATTGCTTCATTTGAAATGAGATAGCCCTGTATTGGATTATCCCGAAGACACAAGAAATAAATTAACAGAAAGTCTACCTACATTATACATACTGATCGATCATAAATGATTCTAATAGGATATTTGGATAACGTTTAATAATAATTTAATAATTATTAGTATATAAAACTTTCATTACTAGTTAACATGGAATTTGTGTGTCTAGGGAAGATCATGATTTCAAAGTGTCTTGATTTTTAGGCTTCTGCTCTTCACTGCTTCCCTGAAAAACCAGAAGAAGAACAAAGAAGAAGAATGTTCTATCTGTCAATATGTGCTGTGAGTTCGGATCTAGGCTTATTCGTTGACTGCGGTGAAGGGTCATTACTCGTGCCTCGCGCAACGCTCGCTCGCACGGAGCCGGCGGGGACGCCGCATCCTCTCTGGAGGGGGTAATTGTGAGAGTTTTATCATCCGTTGGACGAGGTAGGCCTGGGCCCCTCGGCGAGGTAATCGGTATCGCAGCGGCGGTACATGTTCCCGCTTTTCAATCCCATAATAGAATTTATAAGTCGATTCGTTATACGGATGCAACAAACATGCTGTGTGTAAAACAGAGTCTTACTGTAATGAGAAATAGTCATGAAAGAATGACAAACCAGATGTACGATGGAAATATCGATGAATGCAGATGTCGACGGTGGCTGAGAATTTCCTATTTTGACCAAATAAGTCAGAAATCTCCAAAACCGGCGTAGAAGAAATATGAAGATAATGTACATTAAGAACGTCAGTCTCGCTGGGGTCTCTGGCTGCCGCGATAGGCATCTAGCCCGATGTCATCATAATAATAATTAAGTACTTATTACCTGTTTAGAATAGTAAGCCGGTCGAAGGAAGCGGCTGTCCCCTTATCTCCTGCTCCTGATTGATGACGGTTTATCTCTGCGTTATAGGTCATATGCTTAATGTCGCTCGCGATAAGTCGCAGCGGTTATTTATCCTGCATTATCGCGATAGCATTGGTGGCTGTGGAGGTTAAGGACTCACGAAAAATTTATTTTTCGAAATATTAAAACTTGGGATCGTACACTACAACTGCGAATCGCGTTTCGAAATTGCTAGATTGTTCCTCAGTACTGCCCCGAATTCAGTCCGCTTTGATTCTGATCATTCGGTTCAGTGTCTCTCTTAAAGGCAGTCAGTTGCCAATCCACGAGTAGAATTGCAAGTTAGACACGGGTCTCGTCTTAGCGAGAGATTGAAATACTAGTAGTGCTAGAGCTGTGATTTCAGCTTCTGACTTTAACGTTCTTATTTTAAAATAGTTAGTTCTTAGTTCAAAACCGCTTTCGCATCGCTTCTCGCAGCCGCCCGCGCAGTGAAGGTTGGCGATATCTTGACATGGATTAGGAAATATCTTAAGAGACGACCCAGAAACACGCCGGCGAGAAAATAAAACGAATGAAGCGCTCATTAGCGTAACGCCAACTGCTAGTTTTTTCGGTGAAATCGTGAATGACTGACGTCACGAACAGACATCCGAATGACTCGACCCGCAATATGATATCACGTTTTATACACTTAGCGATATTACGTATACAATCATCGCTTAGTAAAATTTGAGGAAACCATGAACATAAATTTGGTAGTTCCGAACATTTTTCTACTGTCATTCTAATAATATTTTAGTATATTTTATTTTATTTCGGAGACCTCACACTGTATTTCTCGATACTTACAATACAATACAGTTTTATACCGATATAATGTAATAAAATAATCAGCGAAATAACAATAAATGTGTATTTCCATATATTTTTGTTAATATTGAAGCTCATTAATAGCTACCAAAAAGAAAATAAATCTGTCGACTAACAAACGAGAAATGGTAATAAAACAGTTTTAGTTTTGCCTACTTACTACGTATAAGTATGGAAAATTGGAAATTAATGGCAATTATGGCAGTGAAACCTGTTGTGCTATACGTACATTTGTGAAATATGTATTGGATTGGATACTACCATTTTTACGCCCACCGCTGCGCGTGGGCATCCGCCGCGACTCGGAGACGGCTGGAGAAATATTACCATACTTACTATTTTCGTATATTCAAAACATTTAGAATCAATTCGTTCGCGGCGGGAGGAGATTATTAATAAAGTACATTAGCACTCACATTACTGACACTTTAACGTGGTCGTCTTTTACCACAACACGTATTAACGGTCGTATACTACCCCACTGTACACAATCGTTTTCAGAAAACCAGACACCTCGCCTAGAGAAACTATGTATTCTGTATTTCAATAGAATTTTTTTTAATTCGTCTAACATTGTAACGCTGAGGCGCGATGTAATATTATCGATCGTTAGTAACAGATTATATTGAAATTCAATTGAGACTTTTATTGTTCAAGACGAAAAAATGATAATGTGGACTTCGAAGAAATAACGGAGATAAATTCTGAGCGGCCTTTTTAATAAAGCGTCAATCGCTCCGTGGGGCGAAGCGGTCGCCGCTTCCGCGGCTCGTCTCTCCGCAGACCCGCGTTTATAATTTCGGCAACCTCGCGCGGACGATGCGACTGCCCACATCGTCCGAGAATAGACGAGCGCTTAACGGCGAGGACGAGACGACATCGCGGCGGAGGGTGTCGCGGTGAATCATAGCATCATCGTCACGTGCGCGCGGGACGTTTCATTGCTCCGCCATCGACAATTCTATGATACACGTGACAGCCGTACCATCTCGAGAGATGTGTTATCTGTGACGGGATGTCTGTGTGTATACTCGTACATACTAATAGTGTAAAAGCGAAAGTGACCGTTTGTGGGTGACCGATGGTGGTGAAATTTGATCGAGAATACTTTGCAGAGCCGGGGGTGGACGTCGCCTACTTTTTAGAAAAGTCAACTACGTATATAATTGATGCAAGTCAGCGTACCCTCCGCCGCGCGTACGTTTCAAAACGGTAAATACTATAAACGGTCGCTCGAGTACCGTCACGAGTCTGTCCCATGGCCGTATCTGCATTATGTAATTCGAAGGCCGGCATCGGCTTTGACTTCGAGCAAACGAAAAACCAGCCAACGAGCAATAAATACGGTTCGAGCTCGTATTACAAACGGACATATAGAACCGATTATTGTTTAATAGTAAAATAATTCGCGCCTACGTTGCCAATTACAGTTATAATAATTACATGCTGAAAACGTGTTCGAAAAGCACAACGCGGTTCCCGGGCGCGGCTGTACTCGTATATCATAAACAATAACCGAATCAAATAACAAATAGTTAATATTGAACGTTGTTATTGATTGTATCGAAACGGTCGCTCTTCGTCAATTTGAGAGGTCGCGTCGGCCTCGCTCGGGCCTCACCCGACCGCTATTCAAATATCGAAGTAACCGAATATCGGAATGATAAAAAACCGGATAAAATATGTACCTACATATTATGTATTATGTATATCTTATAGCTATTGACAGACTGCACCTTTGACAGTTTGCTGCATAAGTTCCCGTTGGCTCAGTAGTTAGCGGTCGGCGGTTGTGGATTTGCGTCGGGGGCACAATTTGTGCGGCGAGATATTCGTCGCGTCGGGCTCCGGCTGTCTGTAGCGCTAACTATCTTTTACATTCATTACTCTAGTTTCACATTAGATGTAGTGCATGGATCGTCCCGAAAGATTATTATCATGTTCTATATAATATCATTCGTAAGGTGCGTCTGCACATTTATTGTAAGTGTATATAATACTCAGCTGCTTATGATCCTCGGAGTGTCTCGTGTCGATCTGTAATGGGATTCGGGCGACTCCACCGAGCTACATCCCGACCGCGGCCGACCGGAAGTGCTTACTGCTGTTCGCTTGTTGCGAAATATTAACTGAGCGTTGTATGCGCGCTCGGGCCGCGTCTCGATAACAATGTTTAACCAAACGACACATCTGTCTCTCATCTGCATTTAAGACGTTAACTGGACATGTGATATTTGTTTCAATGTATAAGTCATGTTTGTTACTATTGCAAAAAGTAAGAAAAATCATCATATCATGTTGCGACGCGGTATTGCGGTTGCAGGTGTTCGAGAGTGAACGAGAAAAAGTATGGTGTTCTCCGAGAGGGGATCCGCAGCGGCGTGCACGCCACGCCCGGCGCCGGTGTCGCGCTGGCGGCAGGAAGCGCCACTCGCTTTTTGTCAATAGCGAGCGGATGCACTATCCGATCCCTCGTCACTCTTCGATGGCTAGAATTACGTCCTTTCGACATTCGAAACCCGATTAGTGACGTCGCGCCGCCCTCGCCTCGCGCGCGCCCTCCGCTGAATAGTAAATCGCAAATTAAATCACGACATAAGGCCATCAAACCTATTGACCGTATCAATTGGCAGATACATATCGATGCCGCTTTTATCGCAGGAGCGTCAATTATGCTAATGTCGATGTAAGCACGCGGCTGGACTCCGCCCGCGCCGCTTCCATCCGCTGGAACGCGAAGACCTTGCGCACTAAAAGTTCAAGTGAGCGTTTTTTAACCGCCGGCTTACAACGGCGAACCGATACGACGTATCCGTCTTTCGAACGATCTCTGAGTTAACTCGGTACCGACCGTTTATACCGTTAGGGATCATTTATTTTAACATCGTCCTATTGAAATATGGCACTTTAAGAATAACACGAACGATCGAGGCTATGACGGAAGAGCTAGTTTGCGTAATTCTTTAGTTTCGGCCTGAACTAGTTCGCTCGTCGATACACCGGCAGCCCGAAGCCGCAGCGCGCACGGACCCGGCGACCCACTTACATCGGAGCCATCCGATACGATATACGCCATTGATAAACATAGTGCGACTCTCGCGGAACTCATAACTCGCACATTAACGACAGTAGATGCTCGCATTTCGCGGAGCGGCGAGCGTAGAATGCATAATTAGCGCGAAGTAACTCCGTAATTGCGGAGGTTTTCACCAAATCGGTTCTCCGCGGGCTCGAGCGGCCGGCGCGATGGCCGGCCGGCTCTTAACGTTACGGCCTTTCGGTATCGGCGCCCCTGATAACACGAAACAATTTGCCCTTATCGTTCCCACTCGAGGGTCCGCCGGGTCCGCCGGGTTCGCGGGGAAGCGCTCGTCGCCGAGGCCGGTGTTCGATTTTCGTCCCTACACTACGCCGTGATAAGGTCCGACGCGCGCTCGAGACGAACGTGTATATGGATCTGTGCACATTATTCCTTGTACTGTCCGATCTATTATGTTTGAAGTAGTCGAGCGCAGTGCCCTATATGAGTGGAAATTGCTTAGCAGTCGCTCGGTCTCGGCGGAGTCGGTCAGCAAAATGGAACATAATTAACTTGCTACGTTGCGCCGGCGGGGTGATGTACTTGTAATCGAATCCTTGACTTTATTTGAAGTCCCGAGGATGCGGAGTAATCTATATTATCGAGGATGATCTCATCTGGCGATACAAATGTCAATAATTTATCGTCAGTGATGTGAGTAATGAAAACTTCAATTTGTTAATTTCAATTTCTGTAGCCTCTATTTGACAACAATAAATCATATGTGAAAGGAGAGCTGCGGTGGAAGTAATGTCGCGCTAAATTGGTACATTTGCAGTGGAGCGAGCAAACTTTTTGCGGCGTCCGTCGCACCCTCTTTATAACTCATAATGAATACGGACAATATCTGACCATTTTTTCTCCGACGTGGCGCTTCTACGCCAACAGTGTAAGCGACTTATCTTACTTTATTTGGATCCCAGTTCCGACAGCATTCTCGCACGATAACACCGCGCCTCCGCCCGGCGCTTCCGTCCCTCTCTAGCGCGGACCTCCTCGCGCGGACGGAACGAGAGAGCCGTTCGCCGCTTCAAATAAATTATAGCGGCGGGCTCGAGCGAAGCACGTAGCCCCTCGGTATTCCGAACTATTAGGTGCGCAACTCATTTCCAGATGCGCACGGCGCTGGCGGGCAAAAAGTGTCGAACAAAAACTACATTACGGCGTGCGTGCGGGGACGTAATGAGCGCCTCCACGGCTGTACCGCATGGGGCTTTAACGGACCGCAGCCGACGAAGAAATATGGAAAATATGGAAATGGAGCGAAATTGCCGCCGAGTGACATCATGCAAGCCGAGACCGATAAGGTAATAGAGGCGATCTGCGCCCAGCGAAATGTCTTTATCGTCGGCGAATGCGTTTCTAGCGACGCTGGTGATGTAGTTGTCATTTATCTTTAGCTATGACGTATGTTGCAGCGACGCGCGTGTACCCGCCCCTTGGTGAAACTTGGAAACGGGTTCTGGACACGGAATGGCCGTTGCCGCTTTATTCGCAGCGGTGTAAACGGACAAACCGTCAGTTCTTTTAAAAAAGTATATATGAAGACTATGGGGTGTAAACGGGCAAGTAACATAAGAGCAACTGAAGAGTAGTAAAAAAATGACATTGCGAGCAAACGGGCCGTCGGGGGCGAGCCGCCGGAACACATTGTAGGCGACGTGTGGAAGACATGCATTCAAAGACAAAGACAGAGACGTTTATTTGCACAAATATGGGTACATATAAAGGTACATATATTGTGC
>DWUN01004981.1:0-10222 GCA_018249975.1 Passova gellias | reverse complement strand
CTATTTATATGGCAACATTCATTTATGTTCACACCTATTCATACTAAACTAAAAAACATCCAATTTACTATTCAATTTCTTACATATTTCTATGAAATTCTTTGTATTAAATGTCAACAACATCTAGTTACCATTTTTTACACATCTATAAAAAGTATTTGCAATAACTGTCATCCTTGCCTGTATCTTTTAACACGCACTATATCTGTCCGATCTCTACCCCCATAAAGCATGACGTGCACAAATGAGCTAACTTACTTTTAACAAGTTTTAAATGAATTCCTTTGGTAAAAGTTTCCTTTGGTATTTTAACAAGCTTCCGAGAATAAAAAAGACCAATATTCCAGAAGAACTAGATGACGGTCTCATCGCTCGGAAAGATGTATTACATTGAATAGTCTACACTTTTGTAATCAGGTTTAATATATGGCTTAATCCTGTTATATTTAACAAAATATAATAGGATTTCGGAATGTAAAAGGAGGTGACTGTACAATACATTTTTGTACAAGATCTCGAGATTCGTTTAAAACTGGAGGTTTTTTTGCATTGACAAAAATTATATAGACGGCGACCGACGCGTCTACCAGCATGCGGCCGCTAGTCGACGGACGTGCCGTTCGACAGCCGCGCGCGCCACCACGTGTGCAGCTCTAGCAGCGCCGCCTGCTCGCGCGCCGCGCCTGCCGCCCCGCCCCCCGCGCCGCCACCGCTGGCGCCCGCGCCCGCCGCCGCACGGCTGCTTTTAGCCAGCGCTAGAAATACGCACTTCGTACAAATACGGCGTATATCTCGATTAAACGGAACTAAAATAGTTAAGTCAGTTCGTTCGATGACACCGAGGTGATCGAGCGAGCTCACAAAACATTGTCGAGCGCGTCACATCATTAATCTAGCTTTAAATTAATATCATAATTATATAAGCGTTCAGCGTATATAATACTCGAGCACATTTTGTTCAAAGTAAGAAGTACAAGGTGGTCACGAAAAATATTATTGATACATACGTGTTGGTTTCTTATTGAGGGCAGGATGTGGGTCGCTCAAAGTTGGCTGCAGATATTTCTTAACTGGACTTTCAGGTCTAAACGGAATCATAATAACAACACTATTCAAAATCATATCGAATACAACATGATGTTCATGTTACTTGTAAGACAGTAATACAGTATTGTAACTTCAAGTAACATGAAGACCACCGGAAAACAATGAGATTATCTCCACATTTGTTTTCGACCCTTTTTTTATTGTTCCACTGCTGGACACTGCTCTCCTCTCAAAGTGAGAGGGTTTTACAGAATCTCAGAAAACATGATTACGTTATAACATCTCAAGGTGTGCATTCTCGGTGTCTGTGTGTGTTTCCTCACAATTTTGCCCTCACCCTTATAACGACTGACATTGAAATGTTTACACTTTAAAATGCACGTACCTTTGTAAAGTCAAGAGGTCCGTGCCAGAAATTGAACTCAAACCACCGAGGTGCGAGATTGAAATGCAAACAATTTGCTAACAAGTAATTCAAATAAATTTCTTATAGTCCTTCCGTTAATACACATTGGCAATGTTAGATTATGGTCAACACACACATGTGGTATGAGGCCATGGACAACTATGTTATTTGACACAGTAATTTTTGTAACAAACTAGTTGTTCTGCGGCGGTATTGTTTCTCTCGTCATCCTAGATCATCTGTCAGATGTAAAGCAGACATTTACGTGCTGCCAATGGTGACGTCACAGATTAACAGGGTAAACACGATGTGAATTAAATGTATTATTCTTAGAAGCAGGGATACCTTGGCACAGTCATTGTTGGAACGCCGGACCTTTTGAATTGTCCTTTTGCAGATGATCGCTTGGGCTGCGATTCAAACGATGAAGAAACATCTAAAAAAATAATATATAATTCTTATTGGTCTTCAATTAGAAAGTAAATTAATTGAAGACATTTAAATTGTATTATTTTTGCTGAACTGCTCTTCCACATTATGTAGAAGGATGTTTATTGTGTAGAAATCCAGTCTTACTTGATATTATGGGCTGCGACGTAGACTCTGTTATTTCTGTCCGACCAGAATTAGCGAGGGTTTGCTGTAATGTAAAAATAAAATTGTTATGTTAGGCTTTATAAATATTATTTTCCCCAATGTGATTGTTATATTTTGCAATTTACCTGAGCTTCAGCTTCAGTCTTCTCCTTCTCTGCTTTCTCAATGTTATTATCGCGCAATTGTTTCCTTAAACTGGCAATGGGAACAGTCTCCTCTTTCTGAAAAAAAAATTGTTGAGGTACCTTAATACTGGACACACCAGGGTCAAGGTCAAGTACGATGACCTCTGTGCAGTCGTTGCACTGAATGGATACTTCCAAAATTTTCAAATCTATTTTGTTATAAGTAACAGTCGGAATGAACGATATAGCTGTCTGATGAATAGATTATTATTGTTAATTTTTACTAACGTACTTTTTTACTACTATTTACATGTGCATTTATCAATAAATAAACTTAGGGGGAAATGACAAATTAATAAATCATCCATTAATCATTCGACCGACACGTGCATTTTTCGTAAAGTGCACTATTAAGTTAAAGTTAATTTACGTCAGTGTACTGCATTTCACTAATCGTCAAACTATAAAAACATATTTACAATAAAGCAATAACAAAAAAACACACGTATATTTAAACGAATGAAATATTTCAATAAAACATGCAAACCTGAACATTAAAAAAAACAAATAATAAGTCCACAAAAGATTTAACTAAAATATTCCAATGTGCATTCATAGGATAGCGGCAAACCGTCGCCGGTTTCTCAGACTCGAGGGAAGAACAAAAGTGAAAGTGCACGCACGCTGCTGGTGGCGCGTATCTTTTTCAGGCAGCCCTCGAGCCACGTGCGGATGGTCTGCTTGGCCACCTCCTCCTCGATGAGGAACTCGAACTCCTCGCGCGCCAGCAGCTCCTCCATTTGGAGCGACTTGCGGATGTCCACGGTGCGGTACGACAACATACTGGAAACATGACAGACACTATTGTTGACTTCAAACATCTATTGGATCGCCTCGGAGGCGCCGGTACTGGATTTTATATTAAAGAAGCTATGCTTTTCTACCTTGCACTAATTAGTACTTTAATACTTATATTGTATATCAAACGGTTGTTTCAGTAGCATATAAATATTGCACTGAAGTAGAGGTACTTCAGTACAGTACAGTACTTCATAGAAGAGGTTCTATTTTGGTAGAAAATAGAATGTGAGGGGAAGATTTCATGTACTAAAAATCATTTAACATGCAAACATTTTGCAAATATGTAACAGTCTTTATTGGTTTAACGTATTGACCTAGTTTAAATATCTCGAACGTACTTAATAACATCGTGAAAGGTGACGTCCTCGCCGTTATGCAGGCGCTCCAGCTCGTAGCACATGTATTTGAAAAGCAGGCGCTCCTTGTGCGTGTCGCATTCCAGACGTCCCTTTAGAAGTCGCAGAATAAATTTCACCTGGAACAGATGAGTTGGCTACATGTAAAGTGTAATTTAGAATCGGTCCCATTACCAAGCATTTCTTCACAATCTATAACATTGTGTTATAATTTTGCATGACGAGTTTTTTTTATATAATTCAGCCCAGCAAACAGGCAGACGGTTTCCAATGAGAAAAAGAACGGTAAGGCTTTGAGTCTGCTCTGGGCTGTGTGAGCGCACGTGGAGCATTTCACAAGCTCTAAGTGCAATATGTAAAACTAGTAAAGTGTTGGTATATTATAAATAGAATATTTTCCTTTACTATTATAGTAAGTGATAGGATGTAAATTCCAAATCCCCGAGAAGCTTGATTACTATTAAACCAATAAGATATCATTGCTTTAACGCACAATTAGGTTAATGATACAATCATTAAACAATGATATTAATCCTTTGGACACATCTACAATTGTCATGAACGGTCAGTACATAGTAGTTTAGGATAATCATGAATTACATTACGGGATTTGTTTTATTTGAGTTGTATCCTTGTATATATAGATATTTATATGTTTGTATGTAATTATAATAAAGGCAAAATTATGAATTGTCATAAAATTCATTTCAATTACTTTTTTGACTGGAATTACTCCTTTCTGGTGTACATCAACTATGTTCCAGGTGTTCTGGAAGTTCCTTATGTCTGCATACGACAGAAGCGCGTCTTCTTCGTTCGAGTAGAATAAAGAGAAGTTTTCCATTATGATAGCTGGAACAAACATTTTTTATAAAACATATTTAATAAATTAATATTTTAAATACAATAGCAAAGTGACGGAGCGGGGCGCGCGGGGAGCGGCGCGCGCATGTGAAGGGGCGGGGAAGGGGGCGACGCTCACCGACGAGCAGATTGAGCACGATGTAGGTGATGATGACGTAGAAAGTGCAGAAGTAGGCGAGCGAGGCGGTGAAGTTGCCGCAGTCCGTCTCCCAGTAGTTGTCGGCGGGCGTGCAGTAGGGCGGCGCCACCATGCAGTCGTGCATGATTTTGTTCCAGTCCTCTCCCGTCACGATACGGAACAGCATCGCCACGCTGTGGATCGGCGAGTTGAAGTTGGCGCGCCTGCGGGCACCGTTGTTGTTAGTTAAGCCTTCGCCCAAACTCACTGATGCTCGTAAGATTAGATAATTCCCTCACGGCGTTACTTTGACTCGAGAATGAACAACCTTTTCAATCTCAAATACTAAAAGCAAGAAGGTTATAAATGCTTGGTAAGACTGCATTTATTGCCAAATAACAACAGTAATTAAAACAATTCCATATACTGCTGTCTGGTTGCAAATTAGTTAATTAAATGATTCCGCAATGGTAACCGCACAGATCGGTTTAGCAGTCAAAATTTGAAAACACAAGATCAAGAGGGCGGGTATACATAATTTTTTTATATAATATATTGTGATTCAATAAATTAATCTCTAACAAATAGATACAAATCGCAACGCCAACAATACAATAAAATATTGTGGTTGTTGTGGTTGTACATGGTAAATGATCGTTGAAGCCATCTAAAGTTGAGTATAATCATAAATATTTCTTATCTGTGCGTTACGACCTATGATTTAATTACTATTCATCCATTATTTACATACATACATCATTATTCATCCATGTACTTTCAAAAGAAATAATAAATATTGCAATCAAACACTACAATCAATTTACTGGTATGTAACAATTATAAGACGTTCTCCATAGCCAAAGTATCAACCGGCAGATGTCACCCTATACGGCCCACATGTTTTGCGAGGAGAATGCAAGTGACGTTAGCTTTCACAATGAGCTTTTACACCGGAAATAAAATCAACATCATTGTTATAAAAACGTACCGTCCAATACCTTCGCCATATTTGACGTTGCCGAAGACAATAGTGCCGGCGAGCGCGTAGAAGAACACAAGAAGGAACATGCCAAAAATGATGAAGAAGCTCTTGCACACGCTGACGCCCACCGTGAGCATCAGCATCTTGAGCGTCGTGTGCTTGCCCGTTATCGTGAAGAACCGCAGGATCACCACCATGAATCCCACGAAGTAGGAAAGGTCGTTCTGGAGAGCGTTTCATTGGAGCTTTATCTTCAAGTTATGAATATTGAGCGGGAAATACAGTGACAATAACCTTGTGACAAGTACCTTGAGCGCGAAGTGCATGAATATCCAAATGCAGCCGGTGACAGTGACGAGCAGGTCGTAGCGGTTGCGGCGGCTCTGCCAGTAGCCGCGCGGCGTGAACGCGATGGTCTTCAGGATCACCTCCACCACGAACACCAGCGTCAGCATGGCCGACGTGAGCGCCAGCCGCTCCGTGTACGAGTAGTGCCGAGACCACTGTCAATCGTATTTACTCGTTCTACTTCGAATCGACACAAATATACACCTAGCCCTCGGTCCTTTGGTTCCGTCAGCTAAATTTATATAAAATACGATAAGTTTTCCTGAAGAAGCGAAGCATATTATTTATTAACCCAAAGGTTCATCCATATAAATTAACTATTCAATTAAATTTAAAAATAAAAATTTTAATCACAACATATAAACTGAGGTAATAAAATAATAATTTATTACGAATAACTGACCATTCGAACCTCTGAGGCATTGAGCGTGAATCTGCCGCCCATAGCGTGTGATACTTTTTATTAACCCGCCCGAATGGTCAACCGTATGAGGAGTGTGAGTGAGTGTGAGCGGGTGGGAATGGGTGCGAGTGGGTGAGAGTGGGTGTGAGTGAGGTGGCGGACGCACCGTGACGGCGAGCAAGCCGCTGTTGACGAGCACGACGATAGCGATGACGCGCTTGAAGGACAAGTTCTGCGTGACGTCGTAGGCGAAGGCGCGCACCTTGCGGCCGTCGGGCCGCGGCGGCAGGTGCAGCGGCTGCGCGATCTTCAGTCTCTTCTTGAGGTCGCACCTGCGTTTGGAACGTTGCAGCGCTGTTAATTCTCATGTATAACTTTCCATATTATAAGAAATGCGGAAGATTACTTGTGAAATAAAATGTAACAAACACGAATTGGACGTCTGGCTGTAAAATAATATTCTAATAATAATTATTAAAGTTATTGATAACTTTTTTAGTAAAAGATAATTATTTAATAGATTTACCATCTGCGTTGGTCAACGGTCAGCAGCGCGGTGCCCTTGTTCTCGGAGTAATTGGCGATCACAACGCCGACGAACAAAGTCAAACCAATCATACAACCTAAAAATATGTATACATGAATGTATATGGCATGTACCTGTAAACAAAATATTTTATTATGAGCCAATTAATATTTAAATCAATACTTAATCCACACAGGATATTACAACTTACTGGACCCAAGGCTTTGATCAAAACGTCGCGTACGTCCAGCCAACCTTTGAATGAGAGAACTTCAAACAAAGTCAAAAGAGCATCACCAATATTGTCGAAGCTGAACCGCTTTGGATTAGCCCTGAAATGTGACAAACATACATTGTCCTTATTAATTTTATACGCAAAGGAGCATTAAAGCCTATTAAATTAAATGAATGAAATTATTAATTCTACAAATTACTTTGTCATTATTTTAGTATAATCTTATCTATCCTAACATTTAATAACTTTTATAAGCTTGAGATCTTGTATACAGTTTGAACGTTGGAATGAGCGTTAAGGGTCAGAAGCTAGCCGCATAACGGAAATAGCAGAGTAAGAACACACCAGACCCGCGGCACCAGCATGGACGGGAAGGACTCGCTCGCCCCCGGCTTGATCTTCATCTTGGTGACGAACACGCGGCGCCGGAACACGCCCACGCAGTTCTCGCGCTGCGTGATCGTGGGGTCGTTGCAGCGCGCCAGTCTACACCAGCATTCAGTATAAGCACTTTATATTCGACCGAAAGATAGAAAGAAGGAACAATTTCGATTCTTTGAACCATTTTCGATTTTTAAGCACTATAGTAGGTCCCACCTGCCACCGTACAATTGTACCCCGTAGCTTGCGAACACGAACATTAGAAGAATAAGGAGCGTAGATACCTGAAATAAAGATTAAAGTAAAATTGTCTTCTCTTATCGGAGAGCTATAGGTCAGACAGATGCAGCTTAACGCACAACGTTCTTTTACGCTGACGATAACATAGAGCTAACATTTCGAACAATTACTTGTTTTACTTTTTGTTTATTATTTTTTATTGTAGTACACAACTGATCTTTCTTAATAATCGGGATACTTCCACAAATATGACTATTTGACTCCAAACTGGGCAATTAAATACCTGTTTTATGATATTATATTAATGTAGTTATTTATTATACATCAAAACGTGGAACCCAAAAATGTCCTGAGTGCACTCGAAACCGCGATCTTCCGCTTAGCAATGAGGATGTCTAATCTGTAGACCAAGAGACCGGTTAAAATCATTCATTCCACTGTAACCAACCAAATGCATAATAACGATAAAAGGTTGAACCGTAAGGGCGTTATAGGCATGCAGCAGAGAGCGGTAGAGAGCGAGCAGGACTGACGAGCAGGATCTCCTTGAAGCCGCGGCACAGCTCGTAGACGACCTTGCGCATGTGCGGCACGAGCGTGAAGATGCGCAGCGGGCGCACGCACCGCAGGATCATCAGCATCTGCGCCGCGCCCCCCGGCGCCACGCGCAGCGGCATCCAGCACAGGAACGTCAGCGACACCTGTCGACCGACAGCCCCGCATACTTATCTGACCCTCTCTTATCTTGTTCTTTATCGAACAATATATCGTTACTGTGAGTTTTGGTGTTGGTACCGTTTCCTTTTATTTTGTACATGTAATTGTTTGCTTTAATATGCTTCGATTGATATATATAATCTCGAAATAATACATATGTTCAACACACTTGACCATTATAGATGCGAGTACCATTTTTGATACATGTATGAAACATATATAATTCCCAATTTTTAAATTCAATTACAGTTTAATGTATCAAAACAGAATCAAATAAACAGTAGAAGATATAAATTTATAAAACAAATTTATAATACAAAATTACTTACAATGTAAATAAAGACATCTAAAACTGAGGCAGCATCTTTAAGATAAGCTTTTGGGGTAAAAAATAAGCCATCTGCTAATATTTTTAATGCTAACTCCAGGCTCATAGACATGACAAAACCGTATTCTGCTATCTGAAAATAAAGATATTAATAATAAATATATTCGTCAAACTGTAACAACATGTTCTCATATGTACAAGTGGTAACCTGCAAGATGAAGTTCTCCATCACTCTGTAAGTCGGCGTTTCAAACATCATGGAGAAACATGACAGAGTTGTGACCATAATCATCACCCAATCCAAGTATGTCACCAGCCCAAGGAAGTTACTGAACAGAGAAAAATCAGTTGTTTATAAAATTTCTTTTCGCTTAAACATTCACTTGACTTGAACTTAATTAGAAAGGTGAATTCATTGTCACGGGAGATAATTCGACCTAGTTCAGATGAGATACCAATGAAAGAATCGCATTAATTGAAACAGAGTACTCTCAAAACAATTTTTTTCCATACGTATTTAAAACTCAACATTGTTCTCCCAACTCAACTCGACTCAACTGAACACTTTGAATTTATTTATTATACTTTAAACTACTTGAGACTACTTATGACCGCTGCATTGCGTTGCGGATGAACCTTACAACATCGAAAGCTAGTCCCGTGCGTGTATGGCGGTGTGAGTGTGTGCGTGTGTGCGTGCGTACTGGAAGCTCTTGTAGTGCACTTTGCGCTCGTTGCCGGTGACGGGGTCGCGCAGGCGCGCGTCGTAGCGCGCGTCCACCACGGCGCGGCACATCTTGCGGAAGCGCGACTCGCGCGGCACCAGCAGCAGCGGCGTGTCGAACAGCGGGTGGTTCTCCCGCAGGTCTTCCTCGCGCTGGTTGCTGCACCACCGTTACGAATGTATCCCGGTAGCTACGTCACGTATTTCTATCGCTAAGCGGCGGTGTTTACGTTGTTGTTTCGGTTTGACATGCACCGGAGTAAAATGCAATATTCTACTTTATCATATATGCAACAATCCTCGTTATGATAAAATACTCAGACGTACCGACTGATAATATGTACACGTCACTGTCGATGGCTATGTAAAAGGTGTTTTTGTGGGTACGTGTGATCTCCATGAAATCCCGTCAAATTAAAAAAAATCGTCCCGTAAAATTAGTGTTTATTCAATGAGTAAAACGTGTACATTATAAAACGTTATCTTAATAATATATTATGGAAACTCCACCGGAATGTGTTTTCAGATTATATATAAATATTTACTATTGCCCTTGCAATTATTTTACAAATCACTCAATTTTAATTATGATTGTAACAAATGTGACAAATGAAAAGTACCGTCTCATCTCGGCCTGCTGGCGCTTGGCCTGCAGCAGGCGGATGTCGAGGTAGGGCGGGCGCGCGCGCGACGACGGCACGACGCGCGACGCGGCGCCGATGTCGCCGTTCTCTACCAGGTGCTCGTACGTCTGCTTCAGCTTGATGGAGCCGCTGCGCACGGACCGTCGGATTGATCGAGAACCGAATCTGAAATATACGTTATTTCATATTACATCATGTAAAATTATCCATACTAATATTATAAAAGCGAAAGTAACTGTCTGTATGTCTGTCTGTGACGACATCACGGTCAAACCGCTGAACCGATTGTGATGAAAATTCATATAGATAGATATACTTAA
>DWUN01004980.1:0-10222 GCA_018249975.1 Passova gellias | reverse complement strand
CGCACACCATGTGCAGTTCGATCCAACTTGAGAGATAGGATAGTTTTTATCTCGATTAATGATCTGATTTTTTTTTTCAATATCAATATCATTTATAGCGCAACGCTTATATGGACAAGATCGCGTCAAGGGATTGTTACATATAAAAGATTGATTTATCATAATTGAACCACGGCAACGCGTGGTTGGGTCTACTAGTCCTATTATATAGAACCATTTTCTACTTTCTAAGCTATTTATAGGTATGTATACAAAATTATGCGACATAAACTCCAACTTCCGTATGTAACTAACAGAATAAATTTTATTTATAATAATAATATTCAAAAGCATAATTGTAAGAATATTAACTTTAGAAACAAATTCCAACTCTTTTGTAGGGATGTACGTGAGAGGAAATAATATTATATTTTCTGCAATTATTTACAAGTAATGCCGTCAAGTAATGAATTTTAGTTAAAAAAAAAGAATTATTGTCGAAAGTTCAATAGTCGTTATGTAGCGGCAGTGTTTCGAGTCTTTCATTATTCAGGCCATTATCGTACGGGCTTAAAATATCACATTACGCACAGACGCTCTTATAGCTCTTAAACGTTCGCAAATTGAAATAATATGAGTACTCGAGCAACGGCTCTTGGAGTTTGATTTGACCTGTGACAGAAACTAACAATTTCTATTATTCTTTTCGTACTCTTGGAATTACCTTCGCCAATGTCACTGGAAGAATGTCGTTAAGTTCCAGGCCCCTAGTAGAAAGGGACTTAGAATTAGGTTGTAAAAATGGTTTCACCTTTTGATATATAACGTAGACTCCCATGCTTGTTGTTATTAGGAAAAGTTGAAATTGGAACATTAGTAACAGGGTGTTAAGTTCCCCCTAGTATGAGGAGGGGTTAATTGAGCCTGAAACATATTATAGGGGTATTATTGAGATCTTGGGAATATGACAATGGAAGTGCTGACGAAAATGTTTGTCTCTTTCTAGCACTTTGTATACAGATTACCGCTACTCTTCTAGTATAGGTGGTCCACGTGAGGGGTTATTAACATAAAATAATATAATCGATCCATCTCCGTGGATGCCACTTAGCGACGAGTGCTCTACAAATATTCCGCTGTAACCCATATCATTTGGGGATGATTTATGTTTATTTACGTCCGCCCCGATGTGAATATTTACCGATGTGTATGTTGAAGTAGCTGCTCCTTCGAATTCGCCCGCGTAGAATGCCTACTCTTTTCAGAACAGTAAATACATGATCATTAAAACAGCCTAAGTACTTATAACATCAGATATCTGCCAGTGCTAGTCCCGTTACAATCGATCCAACCGTTAAGGCGAATAACAGAAACAGAGAGATAGGACAGATAAATAATAATAATATTTGTGGACACTCACACGCGGTCATCTGAACCCAACCCAACATAATCTGTATAATGTAAATATAAGCATAAACAAATCCATCCATCACACAAATATTTGTCCCGGAGAGGATCGAACCAATGTCTTCTGATGACAAATCATGGTCTAACCACTAGAGTAAGAGATCATATCAGTCAAATAGTTTTTTGTTGGAAGTGTTACATTTAATTTATAATTTATTTATTTTGACGTAACAATAGGCTCTATACATTTGCCAATTATCAGTAGTACTGGCCTTTTAAGCTTGGTTGTTTTAGTGAGCCGAGCCGGTTTAGAAGAGAAATTAAGAAAACAATCGAAGCCTACGTCTCTTCATCAAAGAACATCACGAATTGTAGGAGGGAATCCTGTTTTTAAGATCGGCCATCGATTTAGTCCGTCGTTGTATGAGACGGCTATTGAAATAATTATAGCAGTCTATTTAGGCAGTAGCGATTCTCTGTGTCTTACGAGGAATAGTAAAATGCAGTAATGCTTCGTCTCTGCTTGTGAAGACATGTGTAACAAAACCGACTCGCAACCGAAAGTTTCATATGACACTCAGAACCATTAACTCCCAAAGTTTTATCACCGTTGAGTTCTTCACGCTCCCGAAGCATTAAAACTACGAAGGTCAACACAAATTGAATACGACAATCTTTTTGACATTTTGTACATTCAGAATTGATGTTGAAGCTTTTAATTATGATGAGAAGTTTATTCGATTTATATTCGGAATATAATTATTAAGATGTGACGGAATTTACGCGTGGCATACTATCGCGATGCATCAGTCATTGAGCCGTCCGGAATGGCGTTATATATAGAAATGGGAATGGCTGACCGAACGAGACAGCGTCATACTCCACGTTCGTGTACCTACCTACAATATTTGTAATTCATTCAACGCTATGTTATGTTCGCAATTCGGTTTTTTCACACCACAATTGTTTTTTTGTTTCTTTTTTGTTTTTTTTTTTATAAAGTAAACGTAGCAAACTGGCAGACGAGCCACTTGATGGTAAGTGGTCATCTTCGCCTATGGACTGTGCAACAATAGAGTAGAGAATATTAGTAGAGATACATATGTAGAAATGTTTGCAGTGGTACTTTTATTTTCAGTTTACATGAGCTCAATATATTATCATGTTTTCATCAATCAAATAGTAAACTCGTTCTTCACGCACGCAACACGACAATATTTTATAATTATTACGTATGAGCTGTTAAATTTTGACGCTTACAAGACTCTTCCGTATCTTAACCGTATTTACATTCAACCATCATACCTATTTGAAAACAGTAGTATAGTAAAAGGCGATTGAAATCTATAGTATAGTAAGTACAGACTACCAGGGTGTCAAAATTTAAATGTCACTCGCTATAACGTTGAACGAAAACTTCGTGACCAAACCTTAGGAAAATGTTATGAAATATTATAATGTTTCTGAGGTGTGTGAAGTCTGTCACTCCGTACTTAGCCAGCGTGGTGGACTATTTTCTATAACCCTTTCACTACGAGAGGAGACCGATGTTCAGCAATGAAACAATACAAGGGTAGGGAAAAAAAACGTAATTGGAATTGGATTGCACTTCGTGCTCCGAGCCATTCTTGTATGGATTATGTTCGATATGACGGAATTTACGTTCTTACACAGGAACTGGTGAAATGTGACGGTGACTTTGTTATTTACTGTGCCGCTTTGGTATATCAATTCTTGTACATGTACTTATACATTTATATTTCTTTTACTTATATCAAGTTAGATGGTTATTAACAAAATACTTTTACGCAGAGGATGTTTGTTATATTATCTGCCAACGCCATGTGAAATAAGATTTTCATGCTGTAAATACAACCTCAAAGTAATATGTTTCTTCATTTATTAGCACTCTATTGTGACACCTACAATTGATATGTAGGAAATGAAAGGAGAGATTTTAAGAGACATAATGGTAACAATTAAAAACTTTTCGCAATGCCCTTTTACCAATCACATTTCTACAAACAGTTAATAACTCATGAAATCGTAGCGATAATACGTGTAGCATTTGCCACGCAGAATATTTTAGGTGTTATGTGCAGTGCATAACAGCTAGTGGAACTAAAATTTAAACTAGATTATAATTCCGCAATAACGAAGTCTGCAGCGCAACTATTCAATTTATCAAGAAACATTGTCGTAGACTACGAACGTAACGAAATTTCCCATGCATTTTCAAATTAAACGTACTCGAATATTAATTCGGTTGCCGCATAAATGTGATTGGTTGGGAAAAGTTGCCAGCGAGAAGAGAAATGTCGCAGACATTTCATATGAACCGCTGCACGTCATCAAACGCTTGGTGTTTGTTCAAAACAAACAAAATCTTAAAACTCTTAATATCTTTCACCTACATTTCCTCGTCATGAAGCTCACGGTAGAGCGAACTTTGTATATTCTTCTATTCTTCTATTATTGTATACAGGTCACAAAATTGTACTTCCACCGGACTACAAATCCGCATTAGATCAACGAAGCATAGGAGATTTCAGGTTGCCCCCAATTGAAAGAAGAGATGATTTACTAATAGGATGTCATGCATAAGGTTACAGTCAATGAATATTCGTAATCGGAGTTACATAACAGTAAGAGTTGTTGTCGCTCTGAACCCTCGATCAACAAAAGGGTGTATGTTTTATTCCCTTCGGAATCATTCTCGCGTGAGACAGAAAGATATCGTTGACATTTCAACTTACCGCTTTCCATTGGAGTCATTTAATTGTCAAAGTTCTTCTATATATTAAAAGCGGTGTAGAATATATCTTCCACTTGATTTCTGTATACAAATAGGTACATTAGGGTAATTCATAATATCGTATGTTCGTTTTGATAATACCTATTGTTTATCGTGATGCTAGATTTATATTGGTTTCTGACTTCTAAATATTTTAGGTCCCACTACTGGGCACAGCGCCGTCAAGTAGACTTTAAAAATATTTGTTACAATCTGATTGTTGTAGTTGCCGCTCGACTTGAATATTAGAGGTGACCATCTCAGTCCTCAAGCGTCGGATCATATCTCTGAGCAGCAACAGATAACACAGATATTAACTAATACTAAGTGGACTACTTTATTAACAATCTTTTTCTGTAGTCGCTTTCCTAATTAATACTAACTGTTTAATATCAATACCTTTTACTAACTGAACTAATTCACACTAACAATAGGCGGCAGTGGTCACTTCTGAGTACTTCTCACACAAAAAGCTGTCGCTATTCCTAAAGACTGCTAAAGACAGTGCGAGTATAACTAATAAGTGTTCAAATTATTTACGGTATTTCCAAAACAACCGAACTTTGTAACGAAGTTATGCTGTGAAACAACGTTCCACAGTTTCGGCGTCTTCATATCCCTGCGATGTAGATGTTTGTGGTAACTTCGGCTGAGATACTTTGGATCGTTATCAGATTTATGTGTTCGTTATATTCTCAACTAATTATTAAATTGATTTATTGATTCTTGTTCAAAAACAACGCATTGTTTAGTCTCGTAGCGGGAGTTAAGATTACTTGCGTTGTGGATATCGCCCAGGCAGAAGAATTTAGATCGGTAACTAATGCAATTTCTTTTTCTGTTTATTTATTTATTTTGTATCTATTATTTGTACCTGCATATTCCTTTAAATCTATAAGTATTTGGGTATATCCATTAGCAGTTGTTGCACAGATTAAGAAAAATTTAAAAATTAATTTTTGTTGTAGGTTTTATTTACACTATTCATATGCATTTAGCAAAAGGCTGTTATTTTGACATTACCAAGAGACTTAAATTTTATTCTATTAGTACACATGTAGGTACTTAGAACTATATACAGCTATGTATTTTATCAGCCGTTTGATTACCATTACACAGACTGTGCCTACTTGGGGATTAGATGGCATTATAGAAGGTTGTCCCAAGATATTATTATTATTAACGATTGAGTGAAAACTCACCCAAAAAGTCTTAAAATGTGATGTATCTAGGTTGATGCCCCGTAAATAATGTTTGCTAAAACTCTCGCAGCGACCAACTTATACACTTTTACGACAAATAACTTGAGACGAGTAAATTCAATTATATCAATGTATTGGTACATTTTAATAATTGAAGAAATACATTACGTTACGTTACGATTTATTCTTAAGATAGATGTGTTACGACAAATATTTGGTTGTTATTAATGTCGGCAATGCTTATGATTATACATTGTTCATTAATTAGACAATGTAACACGTACAATATGTATAATACTTTCGTAAATTGTATTAGTTATAACAATTTTTATTACTGCACGTAAAAGCATAATTAATACAATTTCTTAATACTCAGTATGAATCGACCATTATGTTTATTTTTTTACTTTGAGCCGACATTATTGATCAAGGCTGAACGTGTTCATCATGTTTTTCATGCCATTGCCCGCTGTAATTTGCATCATATACAAGAAAAGCGATTAGAACTGTGCGTAATTTCTTCGCTGTTCGATTCTCGTTGGTGATCGAACGAATACGTATACAGCGACTTCAGTTAAGTCTGGCTGACAGCCGCGAACCCATTAATTAATGCAAACTCGATCCTTCGAGACATATTTGACTTACAAAAGCCGCTGCCTACAAAGCAGTTTTAAAGCGGATACATATTCCTGGTTAATTATACAAATGACGATCAAAGTCGTAGCAACTTTAAACGCATATTTTATTTGAGTAACTTGCATGAAAAGACCGTGGTGATGACTATATGGCTTGTTCTAAGAGCCGCGTCGCTAGGATGTGAGTGCCTAGGTAGCTGTAATTAACGAGGTTTTATGACGACTTTAATGAGAGCAGAAGAAAGGAAATATTTATTAAGGTTATCAACGAAATATTCTTCCACACCGAAAGGAAAATAAAGAAGAGGCGAATGTCATTTGTCAGGACCGTGTCCTCTGGAAATCCTTAGTCACCGCCTATATCTAATAGAAATAGGAGTGTACCTATATACTTTGTTCTACCAACAACTACACTACAACATTTTGACTTGCTCGTGAAAGATATTTGAAAGAATTATTTCGGTCAGTATTTAAGTGGAAGCTAGGATCTAAGTATATAGAAAACGGTCACACGTCAATTTGTTCCCAGAGGAATAAAGAGGAATAATTTTTGTGTTTGCTTGACTACGTATTATAGCCTGAAAACTAGTAGACAATTATCCATATATTGTTGTCTATGCTATACAAACGTACCATTATTTTTACCTTTTTCATTTATTCAATTCTTTTAATATACAAATTGTTTTAATTTTCTTTTATCATCGTCATCATCATCGACAGCCCTTTTCAGTCCACTGTTGGACATAGGCCTCCCCTAAAATGTGCCAATCTGCCCTGTCCTCGACTTTTTTTGTAATTTTCTTTGGCTTGTGATAAATCTTATTTTTATGAAAAAATGGAACTCTCATAAAATTAATGAAACCCTTATAAATTTTTCGGTGACTTATTAAGAATCGGTGCGGCCGGTATATTTTTGCATTTCGTTTAATATACATTTCAAGTAGGCATTTGTGTAGTTAGATTTTTCTGAAAAGAAATCGTACAGAAGTTTTTAATGTTTTTCGCTCTGGAAATAGTTCACTGAACTCTGAATTCGCTAGCTCATTGTAATAACAGTGCAATAGTACAACCCAATGAGTTGGGGGAAAAAACGGGGCACTAATCAAAACGACTGTTCTTTGGTAGTAATTTAAAACTCCGAGAGAAGAATTCTCTTCGGCGCCGTTACAATTACTTATTGGTCTGAAACAAGACGGTAGTTTTTGTTGATTTAACACAATATCAGGTTTATTTGTTCGTAAAAGCAATGGAAGGTACAATGTACTTATGATGTATGCCTACAATTTTAAAGTTAATTAAGTTTAACCAGTATGTAACTTGTCTTATAATTAGCAAGTTGAAGTGGCAATAGGCGGATCATATCGCTCGAAAGATCGGTAACAGAAGTAGAGGTAGTGTGAGGCAGTCGAGTGGTGGCCACGTCTGGGCAATAGGAGTACTGGTCCTGGATGGCAACTCACACCCTACAGTAGTCAGCATCACTAACCACTGGACCAACGAGCTAGTTTTATTGTATTCTTCCATTGTTCCAGTGCTGGGCTTATACTGCCTAGCTTATACGTATTATAAATATGTATAGTACAATGTAGCTCTAGTCAATGTGAAACATGTTGAAAACCATCGAGATTAAAGTACGTAATATAAAATTTCACCGCATTTACCGTTTTTCTTGAAACTTCATGTGATTTCTTGACCGTTTATTTTATTCGCCACTTTATTGCTTGTCTCATTAAACCTGGACGTCGCTATGACAAATGAAAGTAACGTTTAATAGCAGACGCAGCGAAAATATTTCTCTTTACAGGTTCAAATGTTACGTGTCATTAGAAACACTTGAGAGTTATACTAAAAGATATAGTATCTCAACCCCTCAGAGATACTTCCGGCCGCTATTACATATCTAATTCCGGCGCCATTCCCGACCGTGCGGTACGTGACAAGAACTCCTTAGCGGGAACAGATTATTTCTATAAGACTATTATATTATTTCTGTATCGAGAAAGTTTGGATCGATGAAAGAAACTGTTATTCACAGTCCACTTATAGAAACAAAAAAGCTGCTACTTTTATTGTTAGAAGTGATGTTGTCATTGTTGTGTTCTTAATTCAAGTTGGTGCTATAAATTTTTATTTACAAGCTGTTTAGTGCTTTAAATGTGATCTAATTGGAAATTGTTAGATAAAAATGTAATTTTCTCCCCACAAAACTCTCTGTGATTAACTTTTATGTTAATTTAATTGTTATTGACCTTAACCATTGTGACCATTGAGCATGAGATTGTGGATTCTATTCCCATCCATAAAAATTGTGTGCTACCAACACACTAGAGTTCTTTTAATCATGTTCACTAAAGTGGTAGTGTTAGTACATTTAGACTTTATTTATTTAAAATCATATATTTTGTTAGTAACTGTCGAATTTTCAAATCCAACATGATAAGAAAAAGATTACCAACAAATCAGATAAAGATTACCCTGCCACCGTTCGTAGAACCGAGATCAATGACGTAATCTATGAGTCTATATAAACGTAAATGATCCGTATGTACTATAGAAATGAGTATCTTTGTAAAGGAGACTTAGGAACTTATCAAGGGAGTCAGCTTCCATTTGGGTAGGTGTATGCAAATCGAGGACGAATCGATTTTGTAGTTCGTTCGTGGAGCGATCCTGCGGTTGGGTAGACTCTGACATTCTACTAATGACGAACCCATTACTCGAATGTTAAATGTTTTAGGTTTGTGATGGAAATAACATTCGCTTTAATTTTGTATTAGGGTAGCAATTGACCACAATCTCTCCTGGTAGAACGCGATGATATTGCCTACGATGTAGTATTTTTGACAGTAAGATTTATGATCTGTTGATATTGCGTTTGATTAGTCTCATGTTATTCTCAGGAAATATATACGTATGCAAGGCATTCCAATTCTTGGTCTGAATCAGGATTTACGGAACGGAAGGAGGGAACGGTTTTCTTTATTGGACGTACTTTAAAATAGGTTGTAAAACTGTTAAAATAGGGTGACAATATGATCATTAGATCTGTCTTAAATGTGTTAAATTATCTTATCAACCGAATGTTCTGAATCATGTAATAATGTCACGGAGTTATGTATTTTGTAAAATAAAGATTGCATTAAAGTAGTTTCCTCACAATATTAAATTTGATTCTATTTATATATACTTATAACTTCTCAAAGAATATAATAATAAATAATAATATACTTTATTGCACACTAAAATTTTATAAACAAGAACAAATTGAAATAGGCGTACACAAAGTAGTATGCAGTATACTATGCTTAATAGCAGGTTTTTTCAATTTTAAATTGCAGTGCGTTTTGTTTTATGTGGGTGCGTTTATAATTTTTTATAATTTATTTTTACAAAATCAACCATTTATACTACATATTATGATTACAACAAGTGTTAACTTATTTTAGTTACACCAAAACACAGAACAAACGAAAATGCTCATGATACAAAAGTTAGTCCTCAGTGAGAATCGAACCCACGACCTCCGATTTAGTAGTCAGTCTTGGTCTTGCTAACCGCCAAACCAAGAAGCCAGTCAAAGACAATTTTCTATAAAAGTACAATATCATGTTATGTTCAGAACTGGAAACCTATATTCGCTATAAATGCACCCAACATTTTTAGTTGCAAATTGTAAGAGCAATATTTCAAGCATTGCACAAAAGTATTTTCTGTGGCTCGCAACATATTTAACGCCTCCAATGCAAACCAGAACAGTTGTTTGACTTTTAAATTTAATGCAAAATATGGAACTTAAAAACTCGAAAAACATTTTTTGCTCATGTTTTTTTGTTTGTAGAGTTACATAGTTTTGAGTTGTCTGCAAACTTTAAACTTCGTCATTAGTTTTTCTTTGAGATAATTACTCTGGACTATACTTCACCACATTTACTGCTGTATAAAGATAGAATCCATTGGTTAGGTTAGTAGGTCGCGGTTGTAGGAAGTTTTTAAACAGTTTTAAAAGCCTGAATAGCCCACAAATGAATGTAAGATTTCTTTGTTACCGCCTTTATGTTACAATCGGCTTATTTAAAAGCAACATTCGGCTGCTTAAAACCAAATATTTCTTGCGATTTACAAATTATATATCACTACATAGTATAAAACAAAGTCGCTTTCTGCTGTCTGTCCCTATGTATGTTTAGATCTTTAAAACTACGCAA
>DWUN01004979.1:0-10223 GCA_018249975.1 Passova gellias | reverse complement strand
AACGAAGTCGCTTTACGCTGTCTGTCCCTATGTATGCTTAGATCTTTGAAACTACACAACGGATTTTGATGCGGTTTTTTTAATAGATAGAGTGATTCAAGAGGAAAGTTTACATGTATAATAACATTTATTATATAGTAGAAAAATACTGTTGTTTTTCGAGATTTCTAATGTGATGTCGTAAATTACGTCATTTTTTGCGGCGGGGAGCAGGAAAGTTAGTAAAATATAAGACATAGTTTTGTGTAGAAACCTTTCTTCTTTCTCTTATTACCGCCGGCTCGGGTTCTGACAAACTCGTTTCGCCTATTCTAATTCCATCAAACTCGTTATAGAGGCTTTTCAATCGCGTGCGTGGAACGTGTTTCGTGAGTTCCGCATGCTTCCTATCAGTATCTTTGTAGGCGGCACTTTTCACAGCGTTTGTCTAAACGGATTTGTCCCTGTGATTGTCCGTATTCGATTCAGCGATCTCGGTGGTCTGTGGAAACTATTGGATTTATCTGTTCCACTAAAAGCTGACTTCGTTTGAATTACAAACTACACAGCTGAAAAATGTTTGCGGTTTCGTCGTGCGCCCGTTTCATTTGACCGATCTTATGAGGCTTTGTAATATTTTTATTATGAATGAACTCAATACGTCGATAAACACGTTAATTTACATGGTGGTAGTAAAAATGTTATCATCAGCCGCTTTGCTCACTCTCTCGCAGAAAAGGCTAGAAGTTTCTAAACTTATATATTTATTTCTTGTGGGGGGAATTAAAACGAAAATAAAAAGAAAGTTTGATTGAACAATAAAAAAATCTGGATATCGTTGATGGCAACTATCGAATTCAATTGTAGCTAAGACCAGTCTAGGTGACCTCTAAGCAAAACCACACTGGAACAGCGTGGCGGACTGCGCAACAGATCTCGAGTAATAACGTGAAACGTAATGAATTCGGTCAAAAAGAGTTAATTCCAGTTAAAAAATAAATAACACTAACTTCATTTTCACGACAGCCAGTGACCCGTCAAGGTTATAGCGTAATAAATAATCCGCAGAATACATTTCGCAAACAAGACGTGGAATAGTCACACGTACCGCCAATAAGAATATAGCAATTCCACGCCAGTGGTAGTATCGGCGATTGAAATATACTTGTTGTTCAGGGTTGCTACGTTTGGAAAAGAATTGTACGAAATATACGAACCAGTTGGAATACGATGTTGAGTTAACAATAATTACATACTAAACATGGTTTTATAGCAACATGGTCTTAATAGTAATCAGTCTGCAATCCATCTTATTATAAACAGTTACCGCTAAAAAGGTTATATAAATACACAATTTCATTCACACATTTTTGTATGTTATTATATCATTCTAATTTATACACATTACTATGTAGTACTACTTTATTCCTTTGTTTCTATAAGCTATAATGGTCTATGATAAATGATCTGTCTATACGGACCGTCGGCTCGAAGGACCATCTTATTTTGTATAGCGGTCACTGTTAGTATTACAAGAAAAAAACACGTTTACAAATTTTTTATCTATCTATAATATCATGCCAGTTTGAGTTACAGAATTGAGCTCTTGTACAGTTTTATTATATGTACAAATTATAATTTTCGATATTTTATTTTCTTAAAAAATATTACGAGTGTTTTCGTCGTTTTTTTCACAAATATATGCTAATATTTTATCGTATCGTACGTGCCATGATAATGAACCAAATAGGGGGAACTTTATGTTATGAATGTTTAAGTCAGTGCTGTGAAATTAAGAGAATAGCACAGTATATAATAAGATATCAATTCCGTGTATTAATAGTTATTATGTTCAGAGTTAAAAATATCAGGTTCAACGTTAAAGAGGTTTTAGGAAGAACTAACAATAATAGTTTATTTTAAGTGATTTTGCAAAAGAAAGGAATTTGCACGAATCTATCGGCGAATATAATAAGGCTTTCCATACACGTCTTGCTCGTTTGTTATGTCCAATGGAATTTCTTCATTTCGCAGCTAAGTGCTGCCGGTAACCTTTATCGAGTCGGTATCACAGAGAACAATACGTTGAAAGTGTTAATGCAGTTTTCTCGTTCTCGGTATATGTAATTGATACTGATAAGTGTACGAAATCTGAGGGGTCTATTTCTGGAGGCGTTGTAATATCGAGCGGTTCGGCAGTTGACGCGGTAATGGATTTTACTTGTGAACATTGTGAAAGCGATGATAGTGCGAATGAGAATTATTGTAAATAAGCATCTGATAGTTATAAATACCTACATATTGTTTAGCGGGAGGTGTATAGGAAGTAGTGATCAGAAAATGCTAGTGCGTGTTTAATTTTTATATAAAGTATATTTTATATAATTTTTTTATATTTCATATATATATTTTCTGAATCATAAAAATGGGATTGGTCAAAACAAGAGTGAACAGGCACTTATTAGCAAACTTTCCGATTTAGACTACATCTTAGACTGCACCTCAGATGAGAGCGAAGTTAAAAGCACGCTATTAAAAAAAATGCTGTGTGAATTAATACTTTCATCTATATTTATTTCAATTAACTCGAGATAAGATGGTAGTGTTTTACTTGTAACAACATAGTATTATTAAAGAAATGTTACTTACGATATACGTAATAGTTTTTTTGATACAAAATTCCAACGAAATAAAGCTCACTTGAATTCCTTCAATCGAACCGCAAGGAATTACCCATCTACCGGAATATTATTCAGCTCGATGTAAAAATACCTACCGTTCAGTTAAACGGTTCCCTCAGAATGAGACGCCTTTAGAAATCCGTAGGGATATCATATACATCGTGTTTCAAGTAAGGAGTAGTTCAATATTTATAAATAAAAGAAATATAATATCAAGAGCTAAATATAGATCAAAGTTTTTGAAAATTCTTCGTACAACAATAGACAGGCGATGAAAAATTAGAATTTCGATGCCTGAAAATCTTGAAACTGTTATAAGCACCGAGCCACGAATAGCTCACTAGAAAATGTAAGAAATAAAAATAGTACTGTCAGAACAAGATTGTTTAATGTAACGAAACATAATCGCGTGCTATTTGAATTCATAATTTTTTCAGAACACCCTTTACTATCCGAGATATAACTCTAAGAGAGAATTGTATGCGAAATCTCCCGTGAAATTGACGTTGCGTCTCTGCTCCTTTCTTCCTTCATCCGACGGTGAGGCGTCGCAGAATTGAAACTTTTTGAAAATCCACAATTTTATATTGACGCTGACGCTTTACGCTGAAGGGAAAACCGTCTTAGAAGACATTTAAATTTGCCTACATTTAATAAGACGGAGCATTAAGAGCGCACTTGATAAACATAGTCTAAGGTAAAGCAGTGATGAACAAAAAAATAACCATTTTATTTAAAAATAAACCAAAAATTTTATTCAGTTATAAAGACGACGAATTAAAAAACGTGCAGTAGGCATCGAAAGCTCATTTTGATGAAATAAATACTGTTGATTTGACTTTATTGGATTTGAAGTACTTATGCAACGTAAAAACAAGTAGATATTATAAAGAGATATCTCCACTTAAACTGAAACTAGATGCTTAGACCACGCAAAAATGGAATATTGCAGGTGACAAAATATAAAAACAATCAGTTAAGGCATCCTATAAAAAATATATACGATAATTACCACATGAGGATACAACAAAAGTGTACAAAAACAATTCAGTATACGCAAAGCCGAGGCCGATCGAGGATGATTAATAGCTTAAGAGGAAACAGCTATCAGTTAGTCGCAGATACATCACTGCAACATTCTTCCCGAGGAGATAAACGATAAATAATGGGTGAGAAGATTAATTAATAGCATATAAACTTATTACGAGCTTTCATTATATCGCTTTATCGGGAGCCGAATTCGGCGCCTCGAATGGGTGCCGATAGTGATACTCCGTTATTAGAACTCGATATGATATAATGTTGGTGGACGGAGGAGTCAAAAATCTCCGAAACCGGCGTGTATGCATGAAGAGAGTGATGAATGTAGACGAAACGCGTCACGTTTGCAACGACAGATATATTTGGCACTCGGCGCTCTCTGCCTACCCCGTTAGGGACCTGGCGTGATGCATGTAAAAACATATAAAAAGCGTTGAACAGCTAATTATGAGAACAAGAAACCAGACTATAATCCAAGTGCCGTAGTCTATTAAAGTCGAGTTATTTCCAACTTCAGTACGTTAGATCGTATAGAGACGATATGAATACGCAATAGGACAAGTGTAGAATTGAATATTGTGTAAAAAGCATATCTCGTGTAAGAAGATGCTTCTCCAGCACTAATCCAATCGGCGAAATCCGTGGAGGACGTGCAGTCGCAAATTTCACTACATAAAAGACATTGAGAATACGGAGCGGGGTATAGAGAACGAAGAATCTGGCAAGGCATTGTATGTGTTCTGTAAAAAGCACATTCCGAGTTAGAAGGTTCCTCTGCTTAGCATAACAATGTCGATGGTCGTCGTCGCTACACAAAGAAATAAAAACATGCAAAATATCTGCATCTCAAAGGATGACTTCGTTCTGACGCCGGAGCGTTTGGTCGTTGTCTATATGCTTTTATATTATCATATTCATATATTGCGAGAGAGACCTGCGCCCACTAGTGGGACTTTAACAGTATTGTAACTGGCATACAATTGTCGGTTTTATCACAATATTACTTGCTACTGTTGAATAGAGTAAAAACTAAAGAAAAATAAAATACATTTTAAGCACTGTTTGTATCTTATATTAATGGTCCTTGGTTTTACTTTGCTTTTTACTATCAGGGTGGAATCCTTTAGAGGATATTTTATTAGGAACACTTAAAAATTATTTATTTCTTGCAAATTGGATCATAATTCATGATTAATAAACATCGCTGTCAACTTATCCATAAACATCGTAATGCTTAACGAAAAATTACAGGCCGTAACTAGAAATAAAAGTTACTTTTTATACCTTTCGTAATCATAAATCTAAATAAAATCAAACAATTTGTGAATATTTTTTCCATTATATCAACTTACCAATTAGAATACAAACATTTTCGTACTTTATCGAAACAAGAAAGTTTCCACATAATTAAATAAAGCTGTCAACAGAAAAGCAGCGTAATATTTTCTTATTAATGTTGCTCACTGTACAGTCTTGATGTAATCTAAGTTTGTGAACTTTTAGCATCAACGAAAGTAAAGGGAAACGTTATATATATATCGTTATATATAAAGTATCTATATATCAGGATTAGAATAACGTTAGGTAAAATAAAAATATTCATTTGTCTTGTATATTTTACTTAAATTTTCTTTTCTTTGTGTTTTGCTTAAGTTTTCTTTTATTTGTTTATTGCTTTTATAGGCAGAAATTTTACTAGTTATGTTCCGTTCCGTTCCTAATTGTAAGTCTCATTATAAGTGAACATTGTTTCTTTATGAGAATAATTTTTTTTTAAACCTAACGTTTATTTCGAATATTTTTTATAATGTATGAAAGTTCATAAGCCTTTACTGAAAGGCATATTAACGTCGCATAATACAGAAGTAAAGACATGCTGAGGCGATATATTTCTATTCGAAAATAAATAAAATAAAATAATACTTTGATTTTCTGCGTTCCTTTTATATCCAACTTACTAGCAATAACCGTATAAAGTAGGGTTTGTTTAAGGACTCATTTCTATAAACTCATTTTGTTATATAAGCGTTGCGCATTGGCTTTGTATTGTTTTCAAAAGCTGTAAGACTGAAGCTGTAATTGGCTACTGAAAGTACGGTCCTATTCTAGGATCTAGTACACAATTTGTCTAATGATAACCTAAAATTGGTCAAATATCATGTTCATTCACAGAAACGTGTCGTTAAGAATCTTTTTTGGAACAATTTTTTTGCGGTAACAATACGGAGTTGGAATGGTATCTGTGGAATTTAATACGAACGCTTCGCACTGGTATATAACTACTCTTTACATCTCGAGCCCCTATCAAACCCTCGTTTGCCCGAAGTGTGGAGTCAAAGTATATCTCGACGGCGGAACAGCGAGGAGAACGGCTCCGGGAACACTTTTTCCCTATTTCCGAACGAATAAAAACGACTCAAAGAGAACTTCATGGCTTTTGTTACATAGCGTCCTATATCGTTTCGTGCGAACGTAACCGAGGCAAATTTTCACAAGGTTTCCCTCGAACTAGCGGTTCTTTGTGGGCTTGTCGGGCTACGTGACTGTACTAAGTCGGTGTGGGACGTCCTATTAATGTATAGACAGGCATATTTCTTAATAAATCAGGGCTGGCAACACGGTACGATAACTACTCATCTGGCGTTGCCAATTATTGTCTATTTGGGAACCCTAACGATAAGACTTTTGGTAACTGGTGATTGTTTCACGCGCAGCAAAATGCCATCTAACATGCTAACACGTTACAAGTCTGTTAAAATACCTCGAACGCCCTTTGTAATTCTTAAGGTTACAATAAAGGGTAAACAAATAAATAAATAAACGCAACTTTCTTGAAGAACACACAGTTTTAATGATTGCAGAAAAACACCTTAGATAAATGTGATATGTGATAAATGCAATAAAAATGAAGATGATTTTTTTGTATTCTGTATCATTCAAAATCATTGTCATTATTATACCATCACAGTATTGCCCTAACGTGCTTGAAGAAGGAGACGTGATAGATGTATCACCATCCACTCCTACATACACACCGATTTCAGAAACAGTCAGTACCTATCTAAAGAAACTGTATCATCTTCTCCGATAAAGTAGGGAAAGACCTCGTTTAGGCCTCGGAAACTACCGTGAAAGAATGACCTTGGATTGACATTGGTAAAAGGCATGAGATCATGTATACCGTACGTCAGTCTTTCGAAGGTCACGATAATGTCAAAATACTTATTCAAGTTTGAAATTCGAATTCGGAACATCGTTTTTTTAAGTTACAATCCGTACACACTAACATGAACGCTAAGTACTTATAGCCGTCTAAGCGACGCAATAATACATAAGCCTAGATATTATGCCAACACACAACACTGTAATTTAGATAAGTGAAATCAAATAGCCCGGAGCGATACACGTTTCAATATAGTTGACTCGTTAGCTCACGCTTATCGCTACCTGACGAGATCATTAAGGGGATATCGATCGCCGTCCAGACATTAGCCGGCGACAAATTGTCCAATCACTGGACAGGTAATTGATTCTGGGCGCTGTATCGTACGAGGCTTTGTTTAGGGTAGAGCCTCTTGAAATTTAAATACCCTTCAACGTAAACGAGTTAAGACCTTGTAAGGAGGGTGATACTTGTAAACTACATCCTCATGTCCTTGTTATGTAAATAATTGGGATGTCAAGGTATTTTTTTTCGATCCCTTTTATTGTTCCACTGCTGGATCGGGCCTCCTCTCATAATGACTTTTAAGCCATAGTCTACCACGCTGTCCAATTGCGGTTTGATAAAATGTTCACATCCCGCAGAAACATTATATATACGAGTATAACATACTCGAAGGTGAGCAGGTGTTCTTGCGTATCCATTTAAACATTAATATTACTATTATATTACAATTACACCGGGTTCGTAGCATGGTATATGGGTAGGAAAGTGGTTAAATTAAGAAGTTCCCGCCCATTCGGAACCCAAACAAATCTATTGAATAAGCGACCGTACGGAAAGGGTCAGAATAGATAAATATAGCGGTAACACGCAAAAACATCACCCTCCCGAGGTCTAGATAATTATGAGGGTTCAAATTTACGACACCGCGCGTACCCCGAGCGAGCTTCCCGGATGAAACAATTTGTGTGCCCTAATCAAATAAGGCGTGGGGGGCGAAATTTTAAATTTCTAAGCAACATTTGCATAATGACCGGCGCTATGGCTCAATCTGGAGCGAGAATTTGATTATTGTCTCGCTTGCCTCCGCGAAATAACTTTCGTGATTTGATTTCAAATGTTGAAGGCGTTCGAAATTTCAATAGCGAATATAATATTCATACTTGCGTTATACGACTACAGTATAGATATTGTAAATGCTATTTTTAAAGGTACGTTTTTTTTTTTGTTTTCTTACGTACGGCGTAGCGCGAGACGATTTTTATCAAGGCCAGTACCGGGCCACAAGTAAAATAAATAGAAATGCAAATTAAATGCTTCCTGTTAAACTTTGATAAAGTAAGCCCGAGTTTTGTCCGGCGTCCGTGAAGTTATTAGCACGTTAAGTTTGCTAGGATTTAAATTTGAATAACTTACCAACACTCGTAATTTTTTCTCTTACATTTTCATATCCGATAATTAGCTAGCAGACACGAAAGTTAGCGCTGAAACGGCACAGTTATATATAACATCATACCTATTTCATTGACATTTACAGGTAAGGTTTTACATATCAGTTATTCTCACCTACCCTTCTCTGTCCTTTAGAAAGATAGAGGTCTTTTTGCAAAATAGGGAAGATAGAGAAGCAGAAGATTTAAGTGACTCAAAAAAGAATATCGTTATTTAACATTGCATTACACGAACTCATTACATTAGTGTATCTGAAAGCGAATCGTAAGATACGTACCAAAAAAATCTCTTAATGCGTCAAAATATCCAGTCCAAATATAAGAATTTTTCTTTCGACTCAGCCAGTAGTCATTTGATACTTTCGATCAAATCTCAATAGAGTAGACCTTATCGGTGTTCGGCGTCGGTTCGCGCTGCTATCTCGAGATTAGCAACGTAAATCACAGAGCGGAGCGTCAAAGGTTATTGCAGGTCAACGTCAACTTAAACGAACTTTCTAGACTTTGTGGCTAAGTGCTTAAGTTTATTACAAAGTAAAGATCGATATGGCATCTGGTTGAGCGATCAAAATCTCTGAGGTACCTACTCTCTGTAATGTCACTTTCGTTAAATGCTTGCTTAACAAAGCTATTATTTATTATGGGTATTTTTTTTTATTGTTTGTATAAAATACTTGTATCAATTAATAACTGTATCAAATGAGTATTTACTTTGTTCAGGACTGCATTAGTAGTAAAGTACTGAATGCATTTCCTTGCTTGCTTTTTATTATTACTTTTATTAGTATTTATTCAGGACAGCGGTTCCCAAACGGTGGTCCGGGAGAAATGAATTTAAGGCCGCAAAAAAAATATCAACAGGCATTACTTTGCTTTGGTATCTCCATATATTTGCTATTTATACATATTTATATACATCGCTTTCGTCTGGATTGCGCTCAAAATTGCTTTTAACGGAAAAGTTCAAGACATATTTCATATAAGCAGTCAAAACGCTTATAGCACTCGGAGATATGAGAGTATGTTCGACGAAGCTAGAACACTCTTCGCAAGGTTATCCATTTAAATGAATTTGGACTGAAACAAACGTATAAAAGACAGAATTTTCGTTATAAAGTAAACTTAACATGTATTGTTATTTGAAACATAACAGTAATACAATTAGGCTACTTTCAAACGCTTCCATCTTCGCAAAAATTAGGCAGAGCCTAGGTTTTCGTAACCAGACAGCTAATAAACTATATATTACATGCATTTCTATATATTTTTATGTTGATAATATTACACCTAGACATACGTAAATGCGCATCACACTAATATTTGTCCTGGTCGGAAATCGAACCCACGACCTCCGACTCAGCAGCCAAATGCACTAAACACCTGAAGTATAAAATATTTACTATCATTTCTAATAATACGTATCATGAATTTAGTGGTCTGTGACAATAAAAAAAATCAAATTCTTTTGCAACAGTTTTATGTATCGACATTTGGGTACATGAAATTTTAAGCGTCAACTTCAAAGAGCAAAATATAAAATGACTAAAGAATTTTTCAGAACAGAAAAGTATTTTAAACGAGTCTAATAAAGCACCTCTCGGTGACATAATGAAACGTTTCTTGACGCGGCCTTTCTAGGCGAGAACTCCGCAAGGTCGCTCAAGAGGTTACATAGCATTTTCTTCCCTTCATAATCATAGTGGTATTTGGCGACAACGTTTAATACATTTTGACCGGCCTCGTGGTCGAATGGTGGTGTTTAGAAAGAACACTACCCGTTAATAATTTAGGTATATATTCAAGTATATAAAAAATACGTTTGTAAGTCATGTTTTTTTTTTTTTTACCTTATGAGAGTAGTGAACGAGCAAGCAGCAGTCACGGGTGGCCACTGCCGCCCATGGA
>DWUN01004978.1:0-10225 GCA_018249975.1 Passova gellias | reverse complement strand
GTCACGGGATTGTTACATATAAAATATTGAGTTATCATAATTGAACCACGGCAACGCGTGGTCTGGTCTACTAGTATATATATATATATATATATATTTCGATCATTATCCGGCATCCACAGCCTTCAGACCGAAACAAAAATTGTTTTATTTATCACTGCTACTTCTTGGTATTCCCCCGAGCGAATCTTACAGGTTCTGTTAGCTTTAAATCGGTGTATATAATTATAGTAGAAAAACATCCCTATATAATTTGTCTTTCGCGGATTTTTTCTACTAGAATTATAACCGCTTCTTACATAATGAACTATATGGAAATCCGAAGGCAAAAGAAACTCATTGTACTATGAAACTTATGATTATGTTGTGATTCAATAAATATTTATTGAATCCTGACATCACGTTTAATCATAGGTCTTTAATCTAAATAAGTACATACCTACATAAAAATTTAAAATATAGGCTACAAATGAAAATAGTTGTTTCAATTTTTCGCTAATAAAATAATATAATTCATATATATAAGGATACATGATTATTATTTACCTATATGCAAAAAATAATTCGATATGTAAATTGAAAATATTTCATTTTTACAAGCGTCATGTAGTGTTACCAGTTAGAAAAATAATGAAATGACGTCAACGTCATTGCTTATTTGAGTCATTCATAAAAAATTGTTCCTGAATTGTTTAACGCCATATTTACGTTTTACAGGACGGTAGTATTGCAATCGGTAGTTAAAATCAACTAATTGTACTGGTTAAAAGAATACGACCAAGGAACTGTCACAATGGATGAACAAAGTGGAACGTCCGGACCAAGAGTTAGCGATAAACGTTTAGCACAAACTCAGGCTAAAGTGGATGAAGTTGTGGGGATTATGCGTGTCAATGTCGAGAAAGTCTTAGAGAGAGACCAAAAGCTATCGGAGTTAGATAACCGCGCCGACGCCCTACAGCATGGAGCCGCTCAATTCGAGCAACAGGCTGGTAAGCTTAAGAGGAAGTACTGGTGGCAAAATTTAAAGATGATGTTGATAATTGGTGCTATTGGAGCGATTCTACTTATTATTATTATCGTCTGGGCTACATCGGGATCTGGTAACACTCCTTCCGCACCAGCTCCTGCTCCAGCTCCAACTGCAGCGCCGGCTCCCACCCCAGATGCCACTGGACGATAAAGACCAAGTCGGCTAGAGATGAGATTTGCCAACTTACTTTACAACTATATACTCTACTATATTACATACAAACAAATTTTACAAGCCTGAATTGGACTGATGCCTTTCCGAAGTATCTATTTTGTACCAGTTTTAATCTTTCAATAGGCCATTATTTATTGAAGTATATATTTCTTGTAGGATAAAATCTTGCAATTTAATTTTTGATACTGTTCTACAAAATGTATAATAAGAATGTATAGATAACAATATTTTATGTAGTAGTCCAGTGTTACAAACTCTGCAAGTGACTTAAAAGTCTTATTAAATATTTTTGAATACCTCTAAGTATTATCCTAGATATGTCTTATCAGAAACTATTTATGTCTTGTTCTATTAAAAAGTGGCCAACTACTTGTATAGAGTTATACATTAAGTATGCTTAAAGGTAATACATCTAAAATTCCCAGAGCTTGGTTACTGATGAAATCGAGTCAAAGAACTGAATTTACAACTGAACTTGTATATTTATAAATGTAATGGGTGAGGTATTAAAATATATATACAAAAAATGCTTAGTAATGTTACATGAAAGTTATTAAGTGGTTGTTGTGGCAAAAATGCTAACCTAAAATCTGTTGATTTGCACAAATTGTATGTAATTGTTATTGCACAAACATGTTAATTTTTATACTTAGTCTGTGAAATGATATTGATTCATGTCATTTACACAATAATCACTTATAATTTGTTGTCTATCAATTTAACTGTTTTTCAAAAATAATTATTTTTCACTGAAACCCAATGGGACCAAAACCGCTTTTATAGTACAGCATCTACGGTCCACAGTTAACAATTGTCATCCCAATGAATACTGTCAGTTGATGTTGTATACTATCCATAATACACTATCTTTATCTTGATGTTTTATATTGTTTAAGATATAATAAATGTATGTATTCAATTGTGTTTTTATATTATCTCCCAATGTAAGGCATCTCTTATCTGCTCTATACAGTTGAATATATTTATCAGTATTAACACACTTATCATCCTTGAATGTTTGTGGTTGAAGTGCACTTTACCATTGTGCTGTTGTGAATATGATTCAAGGTAATTACTTGAATGAAGTAGTCATAAATTGATATTTAAATTATGACCTTGCCATTAATTACACGATGACTATTATTTCAGTGTTTTAAAAGGTATTTTTTTGTTATTGGATCCAAAAACAGTGAAGTTGCCAGGATAAAATATTATCTTTGTTTAAGGTTGTAAACAATGGGCCAACATTGTTGTATTATAGCTTCTGAATTCCTTAGATTTGAGTAATAACTAATGTAAGTAAAATACTATGGATCAAGGAAATTGGTTAATTATTTAATTAAAAAAAACTGAAAATAATCACTTTATGATTACACAATTACCTATCAGGTTTGATATCTACTTTTCACCTGAGAAACGAGTTTCTGGGCCAATACTGTTTTTAGCTTTGGAATAGTTTTACAAATAATTTGCATTTTTTTCGTGGCTAATAAATATGTACCTACTCAATTATTCTAGAAAACTTCAGTTGAAAACAAGTAGGTAATTGTGTGGTCGTTCATAACAAAATTGATACGATAAGTAATAGATAAATACGCAGCATATATTTTGCATTTGGTTTAACATTAATTCAAAATGTCTAGTATGGCCGAATATCCAAAGTAACATCTAATAAATGCTTACGCTAAAGATAAATATAAACATATGCACATATATGTATTTATAACTGCATAATTTAGAACCTGTAATTGTCGTATTGGAGTTATTATCGTAAGAGAAGATTTAAACGAACAATAATATAAATGGTGAGAAATATAATATGTATCGTAAGATGGTTACACTAGAACTTATCTTGACGTTGGAAATTATTCAAGTGTCAAGGTCTTTTCTAGACACCAAAGGCGCTCTTTGCTGTTAGCTTCTAATCATACACTTTCCAGAAAGAATCTTGTGATTCACCCATTTAAAGAACATTGCGTTACGTAAGCCCGGGATTGTCTGTCTGGACGTCTACACCATTTACCTAGGACGCTTATAAAACCGCATGAAATAAATTACATCCGATGGCTAATTTTGAATACTAAGTAAAAGTTCAAGTTTAGTTATTACCCCGAAACATATTGACCCATAGATAGGTGGTATATACATAAAAGTGGTATAATATATGTATCGACTAGCCTCTTGGTCTAATGGTTACTTACACTTATTACCAAACCGTAGGTCATGAGTTCGATTTCCACCTAAGACAAAAATTTGCGGAAGAAGCATATTTGTTTGTTCTCTATTTGAGTGTACTGAAAATAGTTAAGTATTATATAGTATCAACAATATGTAATAAATATATGTTTATCAGATATCCGGTTTCCATTGAATGGTACCACAACTACACAGTTTTCAAATACTATTGTCACTACATATTGTATTTATGTGTAAATCATGCTGTAAAGCAATACAATGTTTTGGTAGATCCTCTAGGTTGTAATTTTCTCTGCCACAAAATTATTCGTAGAATACACTTGTAATTTTACGTACTTCATAATAAACGACTAAGTGTATTGAATATCTTTCGTATAACAACTTTGAAGACTTGATATCGTATTGGTTTTCAAAGAAACTTAATAGGCTTGAGGAAAAATGCGGAAGAAACAGGTTCTGTAATGTTCCGCTCTGTTTGCTTTACGTTTGCGCAGTAGACAAATTATGTACAACCTTGATCTTGAGTAAGACGCATGTGTAATTATTTATTTGGACATTACGCCTTTTGATCTACAATGGTTACACGAAAATCATTTACAGATTCCCACAAATTGCTCATCAAAGTTGTTTAACAATTTTAATACAATATATACGAGCCACTTATAATTTGGAACAATAACTTATTGTTATTCACCCACGAATTCGTTGGGTTCGAATCCCACCTAGGACAAATATTTTTGTGACGAGCACGAGTATTTCTTGTGTTTGGATGTAAAATTATATGTAATAAATATATTTACAAGTTTTTATGTAGTTTATCAGTTATAATGACTACCGAGCTATAGGTGTCTGCCTAGTTTGGTATCAGAGATGAACATAGATAGGTATATTTGTTTGTATCTGTGAAGATGTCCTAATAAGTTATTATTAATATTACTTATTACCTATGTCTACTGCTAACATTTTGTAAAGCTAATGAAATATTGAACCAATATGAACATTCTTTGTTATTGATAAATGTATTATTAATAGTTGTTATGGGTATACAAGTAAATACAAAAATATTGCAATTAAACATTTGGATCGAATCAAAATTACCGTTTGCAATAAATGAAGTCGCTTCACGGTACTTTAATGTAGAATATCAGTCTAATAGATTCATTTTCATTGGTATTCATAGTGTCTAGCTTAGACTGATTTAATATCAATGCGGAGGCAGCCATAAACAGTAAACATAGTCCCATGCTGCAGTCCTTTTAAGGCTAGTGATTATAATTGCACCGGACAACTCGAGCTGTTAAATTATTCCTAATTTGTCTGAGTCATTCACCCAGTATTAAATTATATTTTTTTCTGAATAATTGAAAATTTTGCCTTTTACTAGGCATGGAGCGAACAGTACTCGTTTAAGAGTCGGTACATACTCGGCTTAATAGTTGATTTTTTATCTACTCGTAATCTGCCGAATAATTCAATTTATCGAATACGTAGGTACTGCTGAGTAGGGACAGGGTTACAAAAAATAGAATTTTCTAATGTGTGAGACTTTAAAACATAAAGTGGCGGTTATAATATAGAAAATTAAGATAGAAAAAGGTATCCCTATTATTAAAGCTCCATCATTTATCAAGGTGGGATGTGAACGACCTCCATTTACTGCTTTCATCGACATTCCAACCGGATCAGTGCGGCGCGACGGCGTGGCGTTGGCGTCAATACTTCAAACGGTGCTATGTAGGTTGCAAACGTAAACTTTATAGTGTTAGATGATAATATTAATAATTTGAAAACATATAAGTTTATTATTATAATACATACAATAGCCGGTCGAATAGAAGCTGTAATAAATCAATATACGTAAAAGCACTTATGTCGCCAATTTCGCAAGCCCTTGAGTTTTAATTTTAACTAGAATATAAATACTTAGGTGCAGATTTTTTATTAATGCTTGCTTAAAAGTCAATCGATTTTCGAACAAATTTTCATACGAGTACCTTATTTTACCCTCTTTAGAGTTAACTTTAAAAATACTAAAATTGTTGATATACGCAATTATTTCTTTATTTCTAACCAAAAGCTAAATTTTAATTTTCATACGGTTTGCTTCAAAATTGGCGGCTTTCAAAAAACTCCTATTTAGCCCCTATAGGAGAGGATTATTAAAAAATCGTTCAGTAGGTGCCCGTGTTATAAATGAAATCCACTGAACAACATGTTTCTACCCTTAATATAAGGTAGGATTTGCGATGATGAAACTGTCAGTCAAAATATATGTTCTTTTATTTAATTATTCATCTAAGTAAATAAAAGTATTGCTATACGTTATACGTTACTATAGTTATAATTTGTAATACATTATAATTATCGTATATTAATAGTACTTTTGATTACTTACAACATATACATTAATTTATGTCAAGAAAAGTAATAAACTGCTAAATTTGGCTCAAACTTCGAAAGGTGAAGAAAACCTCTACCGTTGAACTTTTGAATAGAATAGATATGGATGTGTAGCATTTTTCTATTAATAGAAATATAGCGGAGTATTCAAGGTGATGCCATGATTGATCGCACGAAAGGTGTTGTCAAAGTTTCCCTATTAACCTTTAAATATGCTTACACGCTAATTGGATTTGCTTTGAAACTTTAATGGGCAGCGATTATGTTGTAGCTGTCTACTCGCTATAGGCATTCATTTACATAAGCTAATAAATGAAAAGACTAAACTCCACTAAACTGAAACTGGTAATTTGATCCTTTTGTACACATGAACAAAATTGTATGTGCTAAAAATAATCACCGCAACGTTATCCGGAAGCTACAGGAAATGATGACATTAACAACTACGACGGCTTCCAAATGTTTGGTTAAACAGAAGGTAGATAGGTGTACACAATATATTTCTGTAACATAATGGCATATATACATTGTTGGATTACGTGTTTCAATAATTTAGTTTCAATATACATGCTGTAATGGTAATGATTTTAATTTTAGTAATATCACTATTGATATAACAATTACATATTGCAACAAAAAGTTCTAACAGGAAAATTGGCCATATAAATGGAACAACAGAACTAGAGAACAACAGGGCACTGACATTTTTCTTTTTTAAACTGATTGTAGTTAGCTCTAAACTGAAGTGACTACTTGACACGAAGACACTGCTCTCCAGATCATGTATCAACTTAGGCTACCTACTCTTATTTTTGTGTCATAAAAAATGCATTTATTTTTATCTAATTGTTATAAAATACTTCTAATGTTTAATACTCTTTCATTTACCTAATTTGCTATTCCACATTTTCTAATGTAATATACGCATACTTGTTATTATTTATTCTGTACTTATCTAGTTGCTATAAGTGTAATAGTTAAATATGTATTCATTATGTGTTAATCTTTGAGTTTTTGTAACTATGTTTATTATAATTGCTATGAAAAAAAAGAAATATTTTAGAGACGTTACTTCGAAGTTTAAATTGTGAATATCAATCTACTTTCGTTCGTTCCTAGCTTTCAAATGTGCAAGTAACTTACTGGCCTGTAATTATATTTCTCAATTCTGTTACGTATTAATTATTAATAGTTGTGACAAACAATGAAGGAGAACATTCATATTAGGTATGTTCTTACAATATATACTATGACACAATGAGCGTGCATGAACCATTACGTCATTTCGTTATAACTAATCCGACCTATTTAATAATGTGGGCGTAACTTGAGCCAAAAACATCAGTGCTCGTAAATTTAATAGTGTTTTAGTCTACAGAATCGTTTATTTGATCTAGTTTCTTACATTCCTTGCAACAAACAAGTGAATATCTTAGGAATGTAGGTCATCCTTGAAAAGTAGGTACTAATGATGAATACAATATAATCCGTAAATTCTATAAGTGTGCATTATTCGTAAATCTTTAAATGTGAACATTAATCTGTTATTCGATGTACATATCTGATATGCTCAAACACGAGTAGAGATACTGTAAGTTTAAATATATAGTGTAAGTACATTTTACCTGCCATCTACGAACCATACTTACATAGGTATTTTTGAATAATTTGTATTGGTACGCGGATATAGAATTTATTTATTTATACTTTATTTGAAACTTATACACAATAAGTGACAAAAAGGCGGACTTAATGCTAAAAGCTTGCTTTAGCTTTTTTATTGTATGCACAATTACATATTTATATTTATCGTATTAGTATTTGATATTATTGTTTTGATAGTTTTATTAAGCAATAGTTTAATGTAAATGTTGACGTATATTATAGTGTCTGATTCATGATTAATGTGCTATAAATAGAGATACAGGTTTTCCAGTTCCAAATTGTTATTCCAATGTCGTAAATAGGTGAATGGATCATGTATTAAAACAGATCGAGAAGGGGTTTTAATACTATTATAACATAATGCAAGCACTACCGTCGTGCATATTTGGATTTAATTGTAGATTCTAATTTGTTTCATGATGCGTCAGTTTTTAATCTTTTAGTTTGAAGTAACCGTTAGATGGTACTCGTATATAGCCACTTATTTCGTATCGCAGTCAGCTCATGCCATCAAATTATTTAAAAAAATTTGACAGTTGACTATTTTAAATAAATAAGCATACGTATCTATATAAGTTCCATATATACTTATATGTATGTTACATGGACATTTGTATTCTCTTTTCAGTTTTTTCTGCACGTATGTATTAAATTATAGTACTATGCACGCCACTCGATTCATTCTCTGATTATTTTTTACTCCCAATGGTAGTCCGGAAGAAATCACACGCTAGCTATAGGACCGCCCAGCCCTTTTTGTAATATGTATCCGAATATTGTTTGTTTGTAGTAGTTTCCGATATTGTTCCGAATATTGTTTGTTTGTAGTGCAATAAAAAATGGATACAAAAAATATTAAAATAATACATTGTACGAGTATTGATGCCTTACGATAAGTTACTGGTTACGAGTAATACTGTAGGACACAGGTTCTCAAAGTGTGTGTAGTTTCATATTTGTAATGAATTAAATTGTCGGGAAAAAATAAAATATGTTTTCTATACCACAGACCAAAGTGGAATAACATTTAGTCTAAGAACATCACAAGTAATTTTAAATTTTCTTCAAATATTACATTATATTAAATTACATCACATACTTTTTAGTGGGAGGGATTTTGAGTATGGATGTCTAAATTTTTGCGTCCATCTACGTAGTAGAATAAATTGTACCCTCCTACAAATACTTAGGAGGCGTCGTGACAAAAACTATACCTGCAATTGCGCCGCGAACTGAAAAAGTTAAAGAGAAAGGAACTAAAGAATGATATTTAGGAATTAAAAGTGAATAATGCGTCAATAGACAGTTTCAATTGTTTTGGAACATGATCACAGTAGGATTGCCAAATCCAATAAACATTCAACTTTCTTTGTGATAGAGCAGTTTGTGCAGCAAATTGCGCTAGAGTAAGTAGATTCTAGATATTTTGGCAACACGTAGGTAACCGAAAGCTGCAATGCAGTGCATACATGACTTATTTTACAACTTTTTTTATGACTACTCTTTAAAAGATGGCCAATTCAATTAAAATTATTATATAGCGGCACACTATAGAATTGTTGCTAGAAATATGAGCAGCTACTTGGGAGGTTTTTAAATCAATAAAGCATTAACATCAGAATGCAGTTTTATTGTCTGTTAATTGTTCTAATTCCCTAAAGAAATGTATATAAATATGTTTATAAAGACTTCGCGGTAGGTAATATGCTTTTACACGCAAATATGGATGTCTAGACTATAATAATTATAGTGTACGGGGTAAATCAAATGGGGGTATGTGGTTGTTCTTATTTACATAATTCTGAAACTGGTTTCAATTGCCCGTTATTGTACATGTAGGTACCTATCTACTTTCTTGGCTATTTGTTTGCGTACATGGATTTAAATGGTAATCATATTGTTACAAGAACCTATTGATATTGTTTCTTTAAGGTTTCAATAGTTTTCTCGTTAATTTACATTCAATTTTCTCCTATCCCAATATGTTTTATATGTATAGATGCTTATTAGTTTATTTAATAATTTGTCAATTACTGTCTCAATACAGATGTTAATTTTGTGCGTCATTGTATCTGTAAGCTTCTAGAATAGAATTTATTCCGCAACTCGAAGCTACAAATGATGATATTTACTATGACATCAGATATGATTATGGAGATTCGTAGCGAAGGGTCTTATTCCGATAATTCCAACGTTACCACAATTTCCTAATAACTGCAGGTGCTCGTAAACAATGGTAAAGTTTATCGAAGGGTTTGACACCGTTTTCTGCTCGCGAAGCTACCATCATACTCGAGAAGCTAACCATTGGCCAGATAGCTTTTCGCTAGGGTAAATTAATGGGCATCTTTATCGCATTATCGTCGTTGCTCAGAGAGACTATCAATTGACGTTGGCGCACTGCAAGGCTGCACTATTCCCCACGCTATTCATTTTGCATATCAATGACACAATGGACCGCAACCGCAACATTGATATGCGGACGATAATACGTAGCATGCATACTATACAGGCCTTGCCTTGCCTCTATGTGAAAGAAAGCCAATTAATTTAAACGTTTTATGTCTGCAATGGTCCTCTTCGTAAATAAATCGGTTAAACTTTGTCAGTTTAACTAAAATTGTGTATCCATGATGCTATGTTGGCAAGTGGGGTGCTAAGTAATGATCAAAGTTAATAGATTCGAACATGTGAGCCTCCAGAACAAATTTAACTTACGTAACATCACGCCTGTAATCCCCGAAGAGGTAGGCAGAG
>DWUN01004977.1:0-10225 GCA_018249975.1 Passova gellias | reverse complement strand
ATGGAAGGGTAGAAAACAGAATTACAGCTTATTTTCCCACAAACATTACTTGTTATTATATTTTTATGTCGTAATCTTAATTATATATATATTAACCTTGAAGCAAGCGTATTTGCGATCTGACCGTAGTTATGAATAAATTACATATTTAAGTTATCGATTAAAAATGGAAGTTGAATTTAAATGAAATTCTTATCCGAAACAACCTTCACTCGAATGGGATGTTTACATCTAAATGACGGAATGTCCTTATTTAAACACACAATAATCGCTCATTTCAACGTTAACTTGTCTGTATGATGCTATTCAATGTTTTATATATTTGTTTCTTTAAGTATATAATAATAAAAGTATTAAAAACGTAGGAATGTTATTATGATACTTTGCGGTAATAAAATGTGTTCCGTCACACAGACCATTATGTCAGTCGCAACAGAACTGTATTGCTCCAACACATCTCATATTAACTTTATCATACAGTGTCAAGTAGTATCAAAAAATATTTTTATCATACAGTAAAATATTGTATTAATATACAAGTATCAAGTATGACATATGAGGTGACTCTGTTTGTAATAAGGTGGATTTCTTTTGCGCTGTCTGATTGGTGCCTGCCCATCAATAGAGGCATCGTAAGGGCGAAAAGTTGTGTTAAAGTAAAACACAAAGTGGTCTAAAAGTAAAAACTTGCTCTGAAACACTTTAGTGAGGCCCGTAGCCTTTGAATATATGTATAGAACGTTTTGACAGTTTTCACCAATGTCAATCAGTGATCATACGATCATCTCGCTTGCAGGTTTATCCAGCAGAAACTGGAACGAGCGACGGTACAAGAGAAGCAAATGGTGTTCAATGAGATAATTGGAGCCGCGTATAGTTTAATGACGGACGTGTTTGGAAATTATGTGATACAGAAGTTCTTCGAATTCGGCACCGGCGAACAGAAGACGACGTTGGCGCAGAAGGTAACTGTTTATGTGTATTCAAATGACATGCCACCGACATCTCTAATACCCCGCGACAATATAATCATTACACTGTTTATGGGACCGCCATCAATAATAATAATGTGTATGTCCTTCAGCCGGTCTATGTATTTTAATTAAATCAATTCAATACATCATTGCATAGTATAAAACAAAGTCGCTTTCCGCTGTATGGCGCTTAGATCTTTAAAACTACGCAACTTTTTTTTTTATTAAATAGGGTGATTCAAGAGGAAAATGTATATGTATTAAACATTTATTATATAGTAAAGAAAAACTGTTATAATATGTATGGCAGAACAACGTTTGCCAGGTCAGCTAGTATTATAATAATATATCAAAACCTACTTCGCTAGTTGACTGTAACTATTTTACTTTTAATGAGTACTTGTACGTTTTGACATTGCAGGTTCGTGGTCATGTATTAGCGTTAGCCCTCCAGATGTACGGCTGTCGTGTCATCCAAAAGGCGCTGGAGTCCATCCCGGCCGAGCAGCAGCAGGAGGTGGTGCGCGAGCTCGACGGCCATGTGCTCAAGTGTGTCAAAGATCAAAACGGAAACCACGTTGTAAGTAACATTAGCTGTATCATAAATCATCTGATTCAGGACTTGCCGCCTACCAGCAGGGCGCGGGCGTACGGAGATGTCAAGGGGAGCGCAACATCATTATTAATCATAATTCATTCGCATTGATCGATTGTGACATTTGCAATGAAAATAATGTGTTCGATTGTTTCTTTGTTTTTTAAAATATTGTTGTATTGATGATGGGCGGCTTGAAGAAATGCCGAGAAACCCTGATCTAAATATTCTCGGGACCCCGATTTATTGTGAATCAACACTTATATATCGGTGTGTAGCTATGTACCATTATTATAACGATTAGTATCACGAGTTTTACGTTTCTTCGCAGTAGTATATAATCGCCATTTGAGACGACAATTGAGCGACAATTATCGAGCCAATCTAAATAATATATTATTGTAAAGATGTAAACTAGTATGCAAAACTAGATAATAGTCTCGGTCTTAAGGTTAACATACTCAACGACAATTTTATTTAAGAATGGTTTCAAATAAAGTGAAATGAATTGATGTTGGCTATCTAATTTTCATACTATGAAAATATACTATGCAATTGTTGCAATAAAACAGTAATAGATTACTCTCGATATCAGTCAAAACTGTTTACTAAGGAATGATGAATACAGATTGAAATAAACAGTGAGGAATGTAGTGACGAGCTTTGACGCGTTGGCAACAGGTGCAGAAGTGCATCGAGTGCGTGGAGCCGACGGCGCTGCAGTTCATCATCAACGCGTTCGCGGGGCAGGTGTACGCGCTGTCCACGCACCCGTACGGCTGCCGCGTCATCCAGCGCATCCTCGAGCACTGCACGCCCGACCAGACCGCGCCCGTGCTCTCCGAGCTGCACGCGCACACCGACCAGCTCATACAGGTCGCACGAACATACACGTTTTATCATTTTTATTCGTAGTACTTTCAAGCTATATTGTACGCGTTAAATGATATTACATATATTTATAATAAATTCAATTGAAGTGTAAAAATGGAATATCGTTTGAACGGAATGCGGTGTGTGCGCGTGCGCAGGACCAGTACGGCAACTACGTGGTGCAGCACGTGCTGGAGCACGGCGCGGCCGAGGACCGCGCGCGGCTCGTGGCGGCCGTGCGCGGCAAGGTGCTGCAGCTGTCGCAACACAAGTTCGCTTCCAACGTGGTGGAGAAGTGCGTGTCGCACGCCACGCGCACCGAGCGCGCGCTGCTCATCGACGAGCTGTGCGGCTTCAACGACAGGTGACGTCACTCCCCGTCACCGACACCTAACTCGTTTCGAATTATATACGAAAATATATGTAAATCGCGTTCCTCCTTCCGCAGTGCTCTGCACGTGATGATGAAGGACCAGTACGCGAACTATGTTGTACAGAAGATGATAGACGTGGCGGAGCCGACCCAGCGGAAGGTGTTGATGCACAAGATCCGGCCGCACATTGGCTCGCTGCGCAAGTACACGTACGGGAAGCACATCATCGCCAAGCTGGAGAAGTTCTTCATGAAGGCGCCCGAGTTGGGGCCCATCGGCCCGCCGCCGCCCAACCCGGTGCTGTAGTCTGCGTAAAGTATTAACGTCCGCGGAGGTAGGCCGACGCGACGGCCCGCACGCTCGCCCGCTTATATAAATTTTGTGAATATTAACGATTGTACATTTATTTGTAAGTATATTCGTCCGGAGCCGCGCCGCCTGTACATAGCGCTCGGCAGACTGATGTACAGTTGCATGCCCGTCGGTACCGATCCTGTAACATACCCACTGTAACTATCGAGTCGTACGGCTCGGCCGTCGCCTCGCCGCGGCGTGTAGTGTTTGATGCGTTCCTAGCTCGTAAGTGTTCTAGTATTATTCGTTGTTCGTATGAATCTATGTATAAATTTTTGAACGTCTCTCATTCTCGTATTTGTCGTAATTTATGAATCGTAGGATGGCCGCGGTCAGTCAGATCCGCGCGTTTCCGTAGTTTAGCTCGTCGTAGATGTACTGTTAGCTGGGCTAGGGGACCTTGAATCTGCGAGCGACGAAGGAACGCCGCAGGCAGTTCTAGACAATCGGCACTATAGTCGTGATTATATTATTGTTTTGTAATGTTCAAGTGGAGCTCTCGTTTAGGTTATAGTCCGGCTTTTATATCGTACATAGTTATCGAATATTGTTTAGTGCCGGGATGTATAGTTTGTGGATTATAATTTTGTGAAAATGATATTTTTGTATATTTTTAATGTATCTAATTTAAGTTATTTAGTCGATCGAGCCTCCGAGGGTCGGAGAGAGCGCTCGGGAGTGGGCGATGCTTATGTTGCGTACTGCTTAGTTATATAGTGATGATTGTAAAGTGCTGTACTGATAGAGTAGTCCGAGGTCTGCCTTGCCGGCCGCGTCGCCAGCGTAGCCGCTCCTCATTCCCCCTTTGTAATTATTTTCACAGGAAGCGTAGTTTCCTACGACACCTCACATTTTTTACGTCTAGATGTAATCGAAAAGAAAATTATTGTATATGGCTGTACAAAAGTGTTAACAAAATCAGTTGTAAAACCGTAAGTGATGGAATAAGGCGGGACGTCAAGGGCGGCGAGGTGTGACTGATCGCGGCTCCGGCCGTCTCGTCTTGTAGGTTGTACTAGATAACATTTTAATGATCCATCTAATTAGAATTAATTAATAAAGCATTTCTGTAATAATATTACAAAGTACATGTGGTTTTATTCATCAATCCCTTCCGACACACTACCCTACATATTGTAAGTATGTATGCTGTAGCCTCAAACGTCATTACTGGCGCGTGACATATTAGCTTCAGCAATTTGTGCTAAGTGATAATATTTGCCCCTGTAGAGAAATCGGACAGGAAAATAAATATACTAAGAGTATATTTTGCAAGGAAAGTATTTTTAACAATACAACGTTTAAGAGTACAAATTCGTTACGAATTATCCCTCCGGTAACGGTCACTGCAGGAAGATAACAAAGATCGAAATTACAAGGCAAACAAATTTGAGGTTCCATGTGTTTATATTATAAGGAGTTAGTTGTATCTGCTGACCAGAAATTGCACCCTTCCGATGGGGGCATGTTATAATAATAATCATTACATAGTATAAAACAAAGTCGCTTTCCGCTGTATGCCCCAATGTATGCTCAGATCTTTATAACTACGCAACGGATTTTGATGCGGTTTGCTTTAGTAACTAGAGTGATTGAAGAGGAAGGTTTATGTTTAAAATACCATCCATTACCTATATAGTAGAGAAGTACTGGTTTAATTTACACGGTACAAACCTTGTCGGGTCAGCAAGTAATAATAATAATAATTTATTAACAGTAAAAGTATGTGTTTGACGGTGATATTCCATGCCTCAAAGTATATACCTATTCTTTCCCCCACAAAGGCATCATTATTATACATCTTTAATGTAGACATGTAATAAATAGGTACCGAAGTATCTAGTAATTCTAACAGAATATTAGTTGCGAGGCGGAATGCAATATGTATAGCCATAACTATTTAGTACAATACCAGTTAAGAAACGTTTTATGGTACTTAACTACTTACCTTCGGATAGTATCCTTAGTAATAAAATAAGGTACACTGTATTCTTAGAAATGACAACTGGATACTGTAGAATTGATATTTTGTTGCAGTAACATACAAAGATGTAAAAATGTAGTTACTTCGTTTCGAAACGAATAGCAATTACTTAGGTAAATATAGTTAATACATCATTTCAAAGTCACAAACATATTAAAACAAACTGAAGTTTGGATCAATTGCCATTAACCTTTTTCAGGAGTATCTAATCTAATGACTCAATAAAAAAGTCAAGTAGTTTACATTACACTCGACACCAATTCGACATCGAATACTCAACAAATGTTATTATATGTACAATTACATCGGCTAAAAACTTGCTAAATCACTGCTAGCCCACTTCAGTTTTGCGGCGATGTGACGTTTACAGTACGTCGGAATTACATCGCATAGCAACCATTTACTAATGTGCTTTACGACACTTCGTGCTACTTAAATTAAAGCTTATCTTGCCCTGATCAATAAATACAAAACCCAGCAATTGATTTTTAGCTTGCGCTTCACTCGTTTTCTATTTCTCAAATCCCCGATATCGATCCCTTCGTGGCATAGTCGCGCGTCATTCACGTGGACCGCCTTTAGAGCCGGAGAACATATTATATTACAGTTATATACGGCTACTTACTACTGGTATTCCTACCACTCGATAAGTTTGGCTTCGAATTTCACATCATAAACTAGGTAAATAAAACAATTGTATATCATTATTTTTTATTGAAGCCTTTTACAATGGTGCAGTGTAAAATTGTTACCAACTTAATAACTACACGTGTAACGGTCTCAACTTAATTAATTCCTTATTTTAATAACTGATTTCTCCAAGCATATGTGTAGAAGAAATACATAGAATGTTTCATTCGAAGCCGCCACCGAAAAGGTATTCGAAGCGGGGAAGATGCTTATTTTTCGTCGTCCTTCTCCTTAGATTCCTTTGTTTTGGTCTTGACGGAGCGCTCCCGGTCGCGCGGCCGCGGCGAGCGCGAGCGCGACTTGTGCCGCCGCGAGCGCGAGCGAGACCGCTCCCGGCGGTACGACCTGCGCGACCGACCGACCGAATTAATAAATGCAACTTGTTTGCAGTTATAACATTTAGTAAATTTAACGCCATGACAATTTCGATCTTATAATAATCGAAGAGATTTCTGACTATTAATAAAAACTCTTACTTGCGCTTCCTGAAATTTAAATTAGGCAAATATTATCATATATTTATATATATCATGTCACATGCAATAGATCTAATTACCGTAAGAAATGAAACAATAGTACTAACTTGTCTCGTATTCGCTCCGGCTTTATCGAACGCGATCGATCACGGTCTCGGTCTCTGTCTCTATCCTCCTATAGCAGTAGAAGTGCGCAAAGATTTAATGAAGATTTTAAGAATATTACAGATTTGAAGAAGAAAGATCTAATGATGAAAGCGTAATTTTTAAAATTGTTTAAATTGTTCCTAATTTGAAATTTCTTATCATTCTTGTTATAAATATAAAGGAAAAGTATTCTACACTAGAATAACAAAACGTCTCCAATAGCAGCCTTTTCGCAATATGCAGACCTTCGACATTTATTACATAGGAGTGTGGGAGCGTAGCGATGTACTCACGTCGTCGCGGCGGTCGCGGTCGCGGCGCTCGCGCTCGTCCCGCTCGCGCACGCGGTCGCGCTCTCGCTCGCGCTCGCGCTCCCGGTCGCGCTCGCGGTCGAGCGCGTGCGGCGGCAGCGCGTGCGGCGGGTGCGCGGCGTGCGGCACGTGCGGCCGGTAGGGCGGGGCCAGGTGCGGCGCCACGTGCGCCATGTGCGGCGGCGGCAACATGGGCGGCCCCATGCTCGGTGGGCCCGGCGTCAGCTCCTTTATCTCGGTCGGCGCCCACCCGCTCTGCTCCGGGTGACCTATCCGATACAGAAAAAAATCAATTAACACACCTATTAGACAAGCGATTGTGTTTCTGATACTAAATTGTTTTTGACGCATGAGGCCAACTAACACGTTAGGTCACATGTCAGTGATAAAGACAAAAAGAACGAGTAATTTACATGCAAAAATTCAACTTCTATAGAAAACAACTGTCAACAAATCCAAATAGAACTATGATCAGAAAGTCTCGCAGAGTTACAGTAAAGGCTATTAAATAGAAAAGCAGTGCGAGTGTAGTGTCCGTACGCGCTTGTGGCCAGGGCTCGTCGTAGGGCGGGTGCGCGGCGTGCGGCGCGTAGAAGTGGTCGTGCGGGGCGAAGTACTCGGGCCCGTCCCGCGCCAGCGCGCCGCGGCCCCACTCGCGCCGCTCCGCCGTCATCACCTGACACACACATACATCTGACGCCAGCTCGCAATTTATTTCTCATGCGCCCACATTGTAAATGGACAAAGTGCTGCAAAATCAAAATTTCATTGATTTATTATTAAACGTTTGTGCCCCTTAAATTAAATTAACTTAAACTCACTTGAAATGAATTCAATAGAATGGCATGCTGTACTTGAAAGTGCGGTGAGTTTTAAAGAGAATCATGTAACCATAATCAATGTTGGAAGGAAGTTAATATTTCATTTACTAGTACAAGAATTACCGTTTGTCTGTACATAGCAGGTTTTTTTAATAGGCTTGCGTTTGACTGCGAACTTACCTGATGATAAGTGAGGTGTAGTCTAAGATGTAAAAAAAATAAAAAATTAAAATGTAACTAACCCCATCTATACTAATTAATTACCTGTATTGTATTTTCACGAGTTTGGAAATTGACTGCCATCTGTTGCTGCATTCCATCATCAGGTCTTACTGTAATTAACAATAACATTTATAGTCTAAGCGAGACTATAAGATGAACTGCTAATAAATATACATATAAAATGTGTTGAATATTATGAATCCTAAGCCGAGAAGATAGGCGCCAAATGCTTCTCATTATTAGTATGTACGTACAATTTAATGTTCTCGTATACACGAATAGCTTGATACATTTTTTAAAATAATGGATGTCAAACTTGTTTACAATTTTATGTTTCCCCCTAAAGGTCTATTGACACCTGCAACACCAAAAGAGCTATGGATGCATCGCTTGCCCTGAAGGACCTTTTGCCGCTACGTTTGAAGAGCCCAATGTTATAGCTTCAAACCGTCGAAGTAAGCTCATTCCACACAGCTAAGGAAATGGTCAAATATTTGTGTATATGAGTTTGGTCCGATCAAATTAATATAGCAATGAGAATGTCTACCGAGAACTCACCGGGCGGACGGCGCATGTCTTGCGGCGGCGCGGCGCGTGCGGTGGCGTGCAGCCCCACGCCCGCCTCGCCCACGCGCATGCGCCGCTGCCGATCGCAGTACGCGCTCCACGTCACCTCGTTGAATCCATAGTTGAAGTAGTCTGCGACAGCAAACGTTTTTTAGTGTTAAACATGTTTCTATGATAATTTAAAAAAGGTAAATTGCCATATGACTTTTGATTTTTCATTTCTTTTTTAATAATCATGATCCAAAGGATGTTCCAAGTGTGGGTCAAATGAAAGTTTCATGCCTCAACACCACTTCATAGAAACACCACCTTAAAATGGAAAAAGGGTATTCTACTGACACTATAACTTAGCCTAGAGATGTACGGGTAACCTAGGGCTGAACATTAAACATTTCAAGTCATTCACAATAAATAATAAAAATTGTAACAATTGCACACATTGCTGTCTAGTAAATATACAATAGTTAGTAATCAAATCCACAACCTCAGTCTTGCAGTCAGAGTCTCTTACGGCTAGACCACAACATCAGTCAAATAGTTAAATTACTTCACCTGATATATCAGCGCCAGGTTTATTCCAGGGCTTATCTTCGATGGTATCAATATTAAACTCTAAAGCGGGAACTCCGTTAATGCTCCCCGGGCCTTCTAAGTCCTCCAAGTTCACCTTGCCACTTGTAGTGGGGCCCGGACGTGGTTTTTCTCCTGGTCCGGTAGTGACTAAGCCTACACCTCTCTGTAATGCATATGATGGACTTATAATCATATATATCAATATAGTACATATTATATTCATGGTTATATCTAAAATGATTAGTAAATTTAGATGAAGCGCGTCAGGTTTGTAAGGAAACAGGATATTTGGCACTCGGTACTTTCTGCCTACTCCGTTAGGGACCTGGGGTTATGGTATGGTGCTGTTTGTGTTACCTAAAATAATGCCAAGAACAGGGAGAGATTACCAACAAATCAGTCGGAAACCTATGTCTAGCAGTGGATATTGATCAATTGAAATGATGTTGAAGAAGACATCTGCTAAGATCAGTATAATTTCAAACTATACACACCAAAATAAATATGTACCATACAAACAGCCAATCATAAATTTAGCAAAACCTGTGTCTGGTAACTGGCTGTTAGTTGAAGAGTACAAAAGATTGATGTGTTTAATATTGAAAATTCAATTTCTGTACAAAGATGTGATCAAAAGTTAGCTGTAAATAAATATAGTGTTATCATAATACCAAATGCTGTCACAGACAATTCTGTTACAGATGCTTACATGTAAGTAAAATGTAAAAAGCATTAGATGGTATCCATATGCTTAGGATAATTGCATGAATACAAGACAACCTGTTTCCATTTATCAGTACCATTGAATTGAAATACAAATTACACATAAGTTTGCCTTTCATTTACTTAAATAGATGTACTTAACTGACTCACCTTGACATTTAAGCTGGCATATGTTTGTGGGCCCGACTTAATCTCTCCGATAGTAACTTTTACATGATCAGAATCATCAGAATCTGAGTCCCCGTTATCCTGACTGTCCATATCACCATTGGTCTGCTCCTGGTCCTCGCGGTCCACGTCTTGGAAGTGCTCATCATTGAACTGAGAATCTTCATTCCCGTCATTTTCTTCTTGTTCCTTATCTTCAGCAGTCTTCAAAAGTAAACATTTGCTAAGCATTAACATGTCCCTATATGACAAATGACATGCTAACATTTTGACAATGTTCAAATGCTATATACAAGACTAGTTGACCCGGCAAACGTTGTTCTGCCATATAAATTATAACAGTATTTCTCTTCTATATAATGGACGCTATTAT
>DWUN01004976.1:0-10227 GCA_018249975.1 Passova gellias | reverse complement strand
TCCAGACTCTGAGTCACTACTAGAAATTCTAAATTAGAAAAATCCAGCAATACCCAACCCGGGATTTGAACCCAGGATCTCCCGATCGGCAACCTATCAACCGCACGACCAACGAGGCAGTCAAATGTTTTTTTATTTGATTTCAAAAAATAAATTATTTTTTGTAGAAAAATGTAAAAACCTCGGGTCTTATTATATGTGCAATGCTGGGTACCAGAGTCACGGTTTTGTGTTTATTTTAAATATCTTGCATGTGTAAATTTTAGTGTAATAAATTAGTAATAATATTTTGTCAATTTTTAATTGTTGATTGTTAGTAAATTAGTTGGTAATTGTTCCACTTCTTAAATTTGTACGCCGTAAAAGGCATAATATGGCTCGAACTTGTTATCTTGTAACATCTTTATATGTACTCATATTTGTGCAAATAAACGTCTTTGTCTTTGTCTTTATAAAAAGATAATATATTTTTTTGTAAATACGTTTTCACTTTCACTGCCTATAATTACACGTAATTGGGAAAGCTCATTTAAAATTGAATATTGCCCCTTGACATTGTAAACTTTAATCTGACATCTTAAGAGTCAGCAAAACCAAAGTGCGTCGTGGTAAAATAATTAAGATGGCAATTATACCGTTAACTTTGAAACAAATTAGCGGCTCCACATAAAATTTTAATATGTGAATAATTGTAATTAACATTATTATATCATCTCGCCAGGTCTGTAACAGGCTAAACGGGGCGCACGAATCCCAAATACCTGTGTCCTTACAAACTACACATGCTTCTACATTCCCCACTCTCGTCGGTTTTGTACTCTCGACGAGAGACGTCAGAAATAATTATAATTATTATTATTATTATATTACACCCCGGAACACTCGATGCGGACGCCGCGGCGTTCTCTTGGACGTCCGCCAGACCGCTTGATGTCGTCTATATAAATAAATCATTTACCTTCATTTTGATATACGCACTGTATTCGTAAATTTTATTTATATCCAAGTGCCTGAAGACTATTCGCAGCTGCGATCGGAGTGACTCCCCCACGGGACTGCCGGGAATAGCTGGGACGTCGGAGGTGGGAATATTTAATACTTGCTTTTGCCCGTGTATTCGTCCGCGTGGAATAGTGACTTTGGGCAGCATTTTAATTTTCTAGGATACTTGAAAAATTTGACAAATATTTTTTTATCTTTCGTAATTTTTTTTTCTTAAAAAGTATCCTTTTTTATTAAACATATAAACCTTCCTCTTGATTCACTCTATCTATTAACAAAAAACCGCATCAAAATCCGTTGCGTAATTTCAAACATTTAAACATACTTAGGGACATATGTAGTGATATATTTTTTACTTGTCTATTTTTTTTCAAATGTCAATCAAGGGAATCACAAAACAATCTGGTGGTACTTGAGAGTGGATACAAATATAAATATTTTTATTTAAGTGAAGAGAATAGCAAACATTTTTAATTGTTCAATATTTTACTCAGTGTGCGGTGAACCTTACGACTTATTAGAGTCGAACTCGCGATGGGTACTTAATCGACTCGAACCAATTAATTAAATAACGTCGAAATTATTCATTCGGATTTTCAATATGCAGTCACGGTCGCAAATGTGAGGTTCATACATTCATCAATTAATTAACTACAATTTGGAAAATATTTCTTCGGGTTTTCAAAATGACACTCAGTTGTGCGCCAATCCTTAAGGGCTTTAAGGGTCGCACGCGACTCGAACTCATAATCGACATTCATCAATTAATTATGTAAAATTGAGAGACAATTTTTCGGGTTTTCGATACTTTACTCAGTGTGCGCTGACCTTTACGGGTCGAATGCGAGTCGATCATAATGCACAGTCACGTAAAGAAAATAAAATGCTACACGTTCGCTTAAAGTTTGAGCAACTCCGGGCAATCAGTTATAAGTGGCCTTACTTATATGAGTTGAGTTATATAGAAGTAAATGTTAGTTACTCTTAAAGTTAATAAAGTTCGATAGTCAATTCAATATTTATCGCTGAACAGTTGAGATATTTATTTTCATCTATAACTTATTTTTTCTTTCACTAGCTTTTGCCAGCGACTTCGTCCGAGTGGATTAGTAACTTTGGGCAGCATTTTAGTTACCTAGGATACTTTAATTGCAAATTTATGGCAATTTTTTTACACCTTGGATTTCATTATTGTAGTTTTAGTAAGGATCCTTATTTTGTTTCTATAATTGATATAGCAATGGTAATGTAGCATTCAAATGGTGAAAAAATTTTTGAAATCGGTCCAGTAGTTTTTGAGCCCATTCGTTACATACACACGTACAAATCTTTCCTCTTTATAATATTAGTATGATTATTTGATACTAATATAGCATTCGAAATCAACTTGATCGAGAAAGTATATGGAAAAATATATGGTATAAAGTATATATTAGGATGCGGAGTCACTGAACCTTAAACCTATGATGCAGTTATCTAAGCAAATACATTTGATCACGCAAATGTTGCCGGGTCGGGAATCGAACCCTCAACCCAGCACGACAATGAGGTTCATTATTTTATTGGACCAACAGTAAACAATAACAAAAACACACCGAATCCTAAGAAAATTAATTGGTCAATAACTCACACACCTCAACGATATTTTCAGAGCAAACATTTCAAGATAATGGTGCCATTTTCTTCATACCCTGTTAACTAACAAAATGAGCCTTTAACATTTCTATTCAAAGGAAAATTAGATAAATAGATTTAGGATATGATTTTGAGAGGTATTCATATGCAAATCCCGACTGATTTATGGGAGGCACCGTGTATACTTACACCACGTATCTCATTCTCTCGCCTCACAGATAACTGGCAGCTGAAACTAACAGCTGAGTAAAAAATACTGGCAGCTAAGTAAAAATTACTGGCAGCTAAGTAAAGATACTGGTAGCCTAGTAAAAATTACTGGCAGCTAAGTAAAAATTACTGGCAGCTAAGTAAAAATTACTGGCAGCTAAGTAAAGATACTGGCAGCTAAGTACAAATTACTGGCAGCTATGTAACAAATAACTGCTAGTTACGTAACTAATGAACCTCAGAGCAATAGATGCGCTCTTACATAGATGCAGTTACAGATTAGAAATCATTTCTAAAATTAGGTCACTTAATATTATAGTTGGTATATTACTATCGTGACTATGACTTTCCTGTTGGTCTTGTGTTTAGTGAACCTAGCTGCTGAGCAGGAGGTCGAGGGTTCCATTTTCACTCAAGACAAATATTTATTTTATGAACATAAATATTTACTGTCTGGATGTAAAATTATTTAAAGAGCCTAACACATCATTTTATTCATTTTATTCACTGTTATAAATACGTTTAACAGCTTATCGTGTGTCGTGGCACAGGTGCCTAACGAACAAGTGATGAATGTTGAAGGGTCGTGTTGTGGAAATCTTATAAGCGTACTTTTCATCGTGGTAGTCGAGCGATATTGAACTCTATCTCCTCGGAATAAGGGCGTCCCGTTTGATGTGGTGGGTGGCTGGATTAATTCTTTCCCGAAATGCACGGTTCTATCTTTGAGTCAGGATTTTAATATGGTGTTACAGTTTGATAAATGATGCGGCTTAGGGTTTTTGTTCAATTTCAAGAACATATGGATTGTACTGAAATATGTTTATATAATATATCATTGGCCCAAATCAAGTGGTTGGTAATCCTGATCGACGAACTTGTAGGTTTTATTCCCAATCAAGATAATCAATAATTTGTATGATTGTAATCCGTGTTTGTTCCTGATTCTCTCTCCTCCTAATTGTCTAAATATGCAATCAAAAACTTATATCTATCTAGCTATCTGATCACCACAGTACAGGCGCTACCGACTTTATTTTATGACCATTTATGAATTAGTCTGATGGTATTATTATAATTAATTTGTAACTAGTAAGTCCGGGTAAAGTACATTAAGAGCCTCTATCTATCTCTCTATGTCTGTCTCTCTCTCTATCGCCCCCTCTCTATCTATTCGTTATTTGCAACGCTCTGGTAATATTTTTTTTCCCAAAAGCACCGAATGTCATGTTTAAGTGGATAACCGTGAACAGTCCCGAAATATGGGATTAATCATCAACACATTAAAATGTTTATATTCATACACGGCAAAGTTGCACGATAAACATGCTTTAAGACTTAACTTTGCGAATTACGTCAGAAGTTGGGATTACACGCATGATCTATGAAAGCTTACAGCGGATATGCGATGTGGTTATGGAGCTTCGGATACATTTGTTATACACTAGAGGAATCCTGCGGTTTCACCTAGGTTTAGTGCATCATTAAATATAAGGGGAACTTTCAACTCAACTGAAATATAAATATAAGTGAAATGTGCGCGCTGACATTCATATGTCTGTGAATTATTTTAGTATCGCAGTAAGACTAAAAATGACCTATGTTTATCACGAATAATGTATCTAAAAATGAAAGATTTTTTCAAATGGGCGCTCTAGTTCAAGGGATTACCCCAAACAAATTTTTACCTCTAAATATTGTTAATGTAAATGTCGATAACAAGTTGCGACATGTTCATACTATAAATCGACAATGACGGGTACCACGCTCACATGTCTTGTGGTACAAGCTTTTTTTTTGTTTTATTTATTTACTTATCTTATTATGATTGATTTTCAGAATCATTAATTTTCAGAATCAATCGTAATAAAAATTGATTTTGAGAATCAGTCATAATAAAAAATAAAAATCAACCTTAAGAATAAATTGTAACTGTAATTTCTCGGTGAAATAAAATTTCTTGGTATTTCTGATACTTTGATATGGTCACTGATAAGATATTTTTTTTCAATAACAGTAATAAAAATAATGTAGTTTGCAATAATATTTATTATTATTTGCGGTGGAATTAAAAGAATTGAAAATAATCGTATATGAAACAATTTGTTTATTTTGCAAAAAGCATTTGATTACACGCACAATATTATTTGGTAACACCTACCACAGGTCATAATCTCACCATGCAATCATTTGTCAATTAATACCACAAAATGATTCTATTAAAATGTTACAATGACAATGACAATAATTCTAATCAATGCGCAATATTAAATCTATCACAAACTGCGTAAAGAATATTTACAACAGAACCCTAAAATAGATTTGAAACATTTGGTATCGTAACAATTACAACTAATAGAAATAACATTTTATTTAATTACAAATAAATAAAACTCGAAAACGAATACTATCATTAACAATAAAAATAAATAAATAGATTAGTAACATTGTAATTTGTGATGTACGTTATTAAAATTAATGAAATTTAATTTCAAACACAACAATAAGACCGTTAATGATGTTGTAATAAGACAATAATTAATACAAAGTATCACAGTTCAGGTAGGATGTAAAAATAACAATTTAGATAACTACACAATATTTACATTTACAAATGAATATGTCAAATCAATTTTACACAAAAAAAAATATTGCAAATGAATTAAATTAAATTGTAATTTCTATTTCTTGTTACAAGCCGACAGAAGTTAAAAGCGTAGCACATTCGTCTTTTACTACTTAACGTATCACACGTATTAACTGACAAGAAATGGTTACCATCATCTATATCACCGAAACGTTGGTGTATTACTGACATAGGAGAATTTACTTTTTGTTCAACAGAATAAGTTATACAAAGACATTCAATTATGTATCCTATACGATGACCTACTTAAGATATTAATGATTTTAAAATTACATATTGCTGTGTTCTTTATTATTATTATTACGCTACATACAAATAAGTTAGTGACATGCATACGTAGATCGAAGAAACAGAATTTACAAAATGTAAGCAAGGTAATATTTTATGGTGAAATATTTACATAAATTAGACGTTACATTCCAAATTGAACACTAATCTAGTTTTTGCTACAATTATTGCCAATTTTTACATGACACACTTAAAAACAATAAATCTTATAACAAGACTGACCTTGGATGAGTACTGAGGAGTTGTAAATATTTACGAATTTTTTTCATATGACGCAGACCCCAGTTGAAGGAATTCCATGAGATATGTGTGTCAGCCGTTTTTATTGCATATTGTGCAAAACAAACAAATCAACAAACTCCTGGTGAGTTTCATATACATACGTTAATGTAATATTTTCATAATAATATTGTTATGTTGCTAGTGTTACCAATCAAAGAATTTCGACACTTTTAAGAATTACATTTCAAAATACTGGGAGTATTTGTATAACAAGCACACACTGCACTTTAAGCATTATTCAATTGACTAATTAAGAAATGCCAATAGATAAACTCATATTCCATAAAAATAGAAAGGCTATGAAATTATATACAGAATTGTAAGATACGAGTATGAGTCATGTAAAAATTTACAATAAAATTGTAAATGTTATTTTGAAAGCGCTAAGACGTTACAATACAATACAATACAGCGTAACACGTATAAATGAAAACAAAAATAATTATTGTTACATCAAAACAATCAAAACCAAAACGATATGGACGGATTTGAACCAAAGATACGAAATACACATATTCAGTAGTTAATTATTATTTAATTCAGTATAATTATAATTCAGTAACTAATTATAATTAATAACATTTGTTAATCGTATTTAAATCATTTCGAAATTGCTCAAATGAAATGCCCCGAAGTATTAAGCAAAATATATTATTAATAATAATAATAATGTTCTAAAAATCATAATTAGATGATTAGATATGATTTTATTTAAAAATTAAGTAATATCTAAATAATTCACAACCATTTATTATTACTTTTATTATATTCATAGCTCGATTATGTCCGATTGCATAGACAATTGTAAACAATTTATGCCAAAGACTGAACTTGAAAATGGAACCAGCGTGAAGATTTAATAAAGGTAATTTTCTGACCTTGTTCTGTATAGGAATTATTAAACGAAATCAAATAATTGTCGTATAGATAAAAATGATAGACTCCTTTTATATTCTATGCGATATAAGAGAGTACCAAGTATAAATATCGGAGAGCAACGGACACCATTTTCAAGTTCATCTCTGTCAGCATTACTCATAACAGCAACTGAGCCATAACAGCGACAGATACTAGAATTGGCTATGATATTTAAACATTAAAATTCGTTCTATTACTATAATGTTTCCATTACCTATGTATATACAATTTGAGCCTTAATTACGTTACTTATTCGAAAGGAAGACTCATTGAATTTACAAGAGAATAGTCTTTGAAATATAATCATGTGTTCATTCCGCCGCTGTATTGTCGAGAATCGTGACAATTGACTGGAAGGGCTCCTAGTTTAGGAATATTGGAATATCGAAAATAATGTAATGTTAGGCATCACTAAAGTTTCAAGCGATTTTTCTTTACATGACACATACTTTACGATATGCCAGATGTTGATACAACAAAAGGTTCTTGTAGAACTGTTCTACAAGAACTTTTTGTTAAATGTTGAAACCTGTCGTAACATTTTTAGCTAATTTGGTTTTGACTAAACATTCCCAGCATGTGGACAGCTGAAATCTTCAATAATAAATGTCATATCAAATCAAAAAATATAGATTTGTACATAATTTAATAATCTCGACGATACAAACGCTGAATGGACCGTAATTACATCAACATACAAAGGTCTATTCATTAAATACAGAAATTTAAAGCGAAGTGGGTATACGGACACCGACAGACAGATAGACAGACAATCAGACGAGGATTATATTAGACATTTGACGAGAAAGATAATTTTACAATACACTATTAGTCACGTGAGGACTTTGAGCGAAGAATGTTACAAATACGTTGTATTTAAAAATTTCATTAGTACCCACATCACATGCAAATTATATCAATATTTTGAGGGTAGTATGATAATATCTTTATGAGGAGTCATTCATGAACGGCCTTTAATGCTTGGAAGGATTTACATTCGTTTTTGGAATCAAACGGTATTTAATTCAATTCTATTTTTAAACAATTTCATTTTTTATCTGTTAGTGATTTAATCGTAACCATAACAGATTGTTGAATCAAACCGAATTTTTAACCGAGTTATTGATTAAAATGTAAATTAATTCAATTGCTACTGGCCGCACCTTTTGTGGAATGCTTTTTAAAATCCTCATTTAAATTTAAATTAAATTAAATTTATTTGTAATATCCATTTCGTGAGATTAATGAATGTAGACGAAGCGCGTCAGGTTTGTAAGAACAAAGATATTTGGTGCTCGGTGCTTTCTGCCTATCCCGTTAGGGACCTAGCGTGATGTTATGTTGTTGTTGTTTTGTATGTTTTGTACGCTTAGATCATCAGCTCGTCAATTCCGCGCAGCTCAGCGTAGTTGCGGCTTTCTGTTAATTAATTTAATGATCGATAATCATGAATTATGGGCGTTAGCAAGGCTTAGTTGTTCAATACAGGCTCCATACTTGCTTGTTGGGCGATGTCATGCGCAACAAAAACCAGACTATCGTATACTATGGCTGATCAACTACATATATGCATTCGATATAATACTTGTATAGACTATTTTATATACTTACTAGTTGACCCGGCAAACGTTGTTCTGACATATAAATTATAACAGTATTTCTCTACTATATAATGGATGTTATTACACATATAAACCTACCTCTTGAATCACTCTATCTATTTTAAAAACACCGCATTAAAATCCGTTGCGTAGTTGTAAAGATCTAAGCATACAGACAGACAGCGGAAAGCGACTTTGTTTTACATTGTGTAGGTATGTAGTGACTTTGTTGATAAAGCGCATTAGGTTTGCAAGGACAGAGATATTTGGGTCTCGGTGCGCCCTGCCTACACCGTTAGGCACCAGGCGTGATATTATGTTTGTATGTATCTACGTATGTACTTATATTAAGCCCACACACAGAATAAACAAATGTGTTCATCGCACAAATGTTTAACCTGTTTGGGAATCGAACCCACGATCTCCGACTTAACACGAGGTCTATAGCCACAAAACCAAGAGGCCAGTCCTGTAGTGTAACTTCAAATTTTCAATGAACGATTTAAGCTTTTATAGCTTGTAGTTTCTCCGTTCGCGGTGTGGCAGGTCAATGTGACGGTAACACGAACTAGTGAAGTTAGTTACATAACTCAATGTGATTTATTAGTTAGTTAAGTCGTTTACGAGACATTTAGCGTTTTGATAGCGAATTATTCAAAATTAAAATTATAAATTACTCTTAATTAGTTCATAACTAAATGGATATTGGTTATGATACGAAATGTAATATCGTAAAACATGTGCCTCGTGGCCGAGTGGTTAGACCCTGATTTCAAAACCGGAGGTCGTGGGTTCGAATCCATCCATTGGTGGTCCATCCATCCACGGATCGCTTACTTTTTGAAAATATTCTATCGCCTATGTTCATCGGGGATAATGTAGGATTCTAATGTTTTAAAAATTTTTCAAATCGGTCCAGTAGTTTCGGAGCGTATTCAATGCAAACAAATAAATCTTTCCCCTATATAATAGTTATATAACAAAGCCGAAGAAAGATGACTTAAGCACGACCTTCATTGGTCGTTATGTATAAAATTTATAATGAATAAAACAATTTGAATTTGAATTAGTTTAAATAAATCAGTACATACAATTTACCTTGACCTCTGTTTGGCGATAATATTCATACATATTTTGCTCAAAGCCCTCACCGATGCTAACCATAAGCAATCATAGAATTAGTAAATGTTAGATATATCGTAACAGCTTTACACAACACTGACACACGAAAATCTAAAGGGTTTTTGTTATATTATATATAGAACATCGATTATAATTTAAATTTCATTTTTTTTCTTTTGAAGCGTTATATGTCCCCCTTATTTAATCGTATCTCCATATTAATGTTTAAACGAAATTATTAAATCTAAATTAATTAATCAATATATTATTCTAAACTATCTATGCTCTTCGTTATATGTTTATCTATTATATATTTATTTACATTAGCTTTAATGCCGTCGCTTATCAAAATTCCATAATGTTATATATAATTAACAATACTAGAGTTTAATGATTCAATGATATTAATGCCAATTGTAATCTGTAGCCCGAGCACGAACTTTACCAGAGGTGTAAATGTTACGGTATCGAGAATACGACACCTTTACATTACGTTTACATTAGTCGGCAGCACGAAGTACT
>DWUN01004975.1:0-10227 GCA_018249975.1 Passova gellias | reverse complement strand
TCAGGAAATATTGGTCCGATTTGAAAAATTCTTTCAGTGTTAGATAGCTCATTTATCCAGGAAGGCTTTAGGCTATAACATCACGCTAATATGAATAGGAGAGGAGCAGCAATAAATCATTTATATGGCAGAACAACGTTTGCCAGGTCAGCTAGTGTTAATATTAAACTGCTAAACCTGGTTTGATTTTCTATACGTTAAATCTAAATAATAGCCCCTAACTAAAAGCCTTTATGTAAATATTAATTTTCTGTCAACACGTAGATTGTGCAGAGCTGGTGGTGATGTTGTTAAACAGATTTCGGATATAGCGGACACCGGAAGTGTATGATGCAATATTCTGGTCGTTTCCGGTCGACATTGGCTACGTAGTTTATATGTAGCGAGGTCTACATGTTGTCACTTTTCACATTCACCGTGGTACAGCCTACGGGCTCGGTACGGAAGCAATTGAGCATCCGTCTAATATACCTCTAGTGGTGATCGAAGGCTTAGAAAAAAATAGGAAATAATTGTCGGTGTTGGATTATCAATTTTGTATGTTATCTTCAACTAATAATAAATTATACAAATAGTTTAAATTCAAACTGTTTTATTAATAATTAGGTAACATGTACGCCTGAATATTGTACATTTTATACTATCCTTTAAAATGTGGTAGACCGGAAGAAAAAAGCCGACAGAAAAATATCTCTCAGCTTTCTTTTGAATTAAATAAAAGTTGCAGTAACTTTTTAGTTCGATAATAAGCACACGTCACATGTCGTAATTGCTTGTAGAAATAAAATTATCTTAAACTGATTACTTTCCATATCTTATCTTTCTCTTCCAATGTAAAGTTGATTTCTCCACCGGGTCTCTTACGGACGCGGTGAGACAGGATCCCCACGGTGGCGCAAAAAAATGGGTTGAAGCTCATGATCCATTCATCATAATTCATCATAATTACTCAAATAATGTAAATTTAACTAAGACTATGAAGAGCTTGTAAAAGTAAATTAATCTTGAACCGTTAATTACATACAAAGTATTTAAGAATAATAATTACGTTTTGTAATCAAATTACCTTGAAACTTGCGGAAATAAAATTATTTTGTACAAAATAAAATGTTTACTTAGTATGAAATAAACTAAACGGTTGTTCCGGGTTAATTATAACAAAATAATAATTATTATTAGATGTTTTCTCTGTAAGTTACAAAGATTTTTTACTCAATACCTAATTTAAATAAAGACTACATTAAAAAATATCCGAATATAGTTTGAAGAAAAAATAAAATGTAACAAATATTTAAATACATTGCAATTGTGGCCTCTACTTTATCACCAGAGTAAGGGATTGCAATATCTTTATATATTCTAATTAAAGGTAAAGGTAAAAGTAAATTAAAGGTAAGTTCAAAAGAAAAACATTTAGTTATTAATAAACAAAGTAACCTTATAAACTAGGAAGGTAAGTGCCGAAACGAAATCTCTAATGTAAATTACTAGCTATGATATGTTATTTAATTAGCGAAAAGTATTACCTAATGATACTTGATAAACCTTGATGTTTAATGTGATCTACGTCGATGGTAATTATCATTTGTGTCTACCGGTTTGTCTGAATTGATAAATGCATAACAGGAAGACACAACAGGGCCTTGTTACTTATGTAGAAAATATCCATAACTTTGATAAATGATGATACGTTGGAAGGATATAAGAAACTTTGCGTTATATTTTGTGCGTTATAGAAGCCATACACATGCTGTTGAAAACGATGTTACGACGCACCTCATATTATACATTTGCCGATACGTTCTTTTGAAAGATATTAGATGAATTTATTAATCAGCTATGTATCAAACGGAAATTAAATGAAGAGAAATTATTGTTTTAAATCTTTTATTTTCTTTTAATACTTAGTGACATTAATTGTTATATTAACAACATTCAAATCATTGGAGAATATAAAACATTGAGATCAATAACAAACAGTTAGGACAACCAGAAGTTAACCAATTAGAAGTACTGTAGTATAAATCTACAAGCCATTGCCAAGGTACCTGCAGCCAGAGCGGTTGTATGACCATTACAGTAGCCGGCCATTATTTCGTGGTCCCTATTCTTTGCCAATTTCCAAACGCTTGGTCTCGGCCACAGTATTGGCTGATCGTGTATTTTTCGAATATCCTCAGTAAAACAGCCACGCGTCGTTTGAAAACGAAGAATATTTTCCAGCCAGGAACGGCGCAGAAACTGAGCGTATCCATCCAAAGCGCACAAGCATACTGAAATTTTTTTTTTTTTTTTTTTATATACCTAATCTATTTTTTTAGCTAATTTTTTTCCTAAATAACGGGAGTAAAATTTCATTTATTACACCCATAAAGGTAGAAAAGGTGACATTCGGTAGGATCGTAGACGGACAGATCCTAGGCAATGCTAAGGATATGCCTATCTCCATGGGAGATAGACGTGGGTCTATGGTGATGGTAAATCCGGAAAGTGCTAACTATGGCAACTGCTACTAAAACAAAGGGAAAAACAATAGTGGGAACTAGTTTCTTCCAAATAATATAATGGAGTATACTTAAATACCATGTTCCAACATTAAATCAATGAATCGATAGTCATGCGATGCAATGTTTTCAACTTCTTGATATGCCATGGAGCAAAAGTGGCGGGAAATTTGATTATCCTTCCGCTCCGACAATATACTACATCCACGACCAAATCTAGCTTGTTGCAGAAGTAGTAATCTGGAATAAGGATTAAAAGTAACTTTTGAAGTAATAATCATAAATATAAAAGTTAATATTAAGTCCACCTTTTGCTACTTTTAGTTTAATACACTTGTATTTGACCTACGAGCTTACCTAAAGGTAAGTAAGATACAATGTAGGATGTAACCAGTTTGCCGAGAAAGTGCCTATTCACTCTGATGTTAAATAATTCCAAGTTGCACGTATCGAGAAATAGAGAAATAATTGGACCATTTATAATGAATTGTAGTAGTTACTTAAATATATATTGCTTTGTCAATTTGCTGTAAAATCATTTAAGAATAAATTTATTACAATTTAGTTCGTACCTATGAGCTAGGGCGTATCCAGAATTTGTGCCATTCAATAAAATTTCGTGGCATAATTTTAGAATTTTACATCGCCGTTTCCCGGATCCATTATGAGTTACTTTAATTGAAGCTAATGTAACTAAACATAAGTCTGAAACCAAGAAAAAGTGCCAATAAATTACAAATTAATGGAATTACTCATCATGAATATTGAAAGCTTATATGTACAAAGATCTTAAGTTGTTTAATTATTCCCTTTTTAAAGACAAATAAATCCTATTTCCAGCTATTTGTAAAGTACTTAAAATCCGGTTCATTCCGAATTCAAAAGTATGTAGGTACGTATCTGAAGTTAATATTGTTAAAGACTTACCAGATTGTTCTGGATTCGGCGACCAAGCGCTTTCATCAAAATTATCTACAAGCCTTTTCTGATCAAAATATGGTACATTCTTGTCCAAAGGACTCAAATCAAAATTTGGTAAACGGTTCACCCAAACGGAAGCATTCGCAAAAAGAGAAAATACTGAAATTAAAATGCACACACTACGTTCTATGGATTCTTATTAAATCATAACTTATCTCCAATACCACTATGCCGGTCCACAATTAAGCCACTTGTCACTTATTTTTAATCTACACTTAGATTAAACTTTTACTACTCACTCGCTTTATACTTATTATTACGTGGATGGTTATTTATTTTCCTTTTTCCTTTGACCATATAACTGAAAAAGTCTGCAAACTTTTCAAGTTTTACGATGATTTCTGTTAAATAACCGTGCAATTTTGCCAGAATAACTTGATGCTTATCAATGTAAATACGTTTTAAATTCACTGAAAAAAAATAATTTTTAATAATAGCATTATTGTTGTCAATATATGCGACTGAAAGTTTTCTTACCGTTTGCCAAAAATAAACCAAAATAAAGATTTATATCTATTTCATTGGGATGGTCGTTGCAAAAATCGATAATACGACGTAACGCCTCCAAATATTCTTTCAAGTGCGTATTCTTTGTAAATTTTCCAACCGTCTGCTTTGCGAACAATTCATTTTCATCAAATACTCGATTATTTTTTGTTTTTTCGAAACACAAAACGATTAGAAATAGGAAAATTCCCAAAAAGCACAAACGAAGCAACATTTTACTTTCCTGATATTATGAAAGTTATTATTTATTCACATTTCGAAAATTTCGACGAATGCTTTAATTTCATTATTTTCACGGCGTTTCACATTTCTCCCGTATCGTCCCGGATTGGAATCAAAGAAAAACTGTTGTTTATTCGCGACATCTCCCGTTTATATCTCCCGCGGCTTCGACTTATAATATATAGGTATAGTATGGATTAGGTATTTGTAGTAGGTACTAGCAATAAGTTTAATCATTGCAAATCTTTACAAATCTATTAACCCCAACATTTATGGTTACGAATAAATATTTAGATTAATCTTCTTACGTATAAGTTTGTGCTCTAATTAAAGAGCATCAATTTTGATAAACGGTTCTGTCTTTGTCCTTTTTTGGTAAATTATTACGAATTTCATATGTTTCTAGATCTTAAAATATGTACACGATTGCATGTTATGCAGTCTATCCCCATCAGATATTTCATTTATCTCATGATATTAATAAATAGCTGCGGAGCCTATTTCAAAAAGTATTAAAGTTTCATTATAGGTATTTTAACTTTGTTTTTTCCATGGCATATATTGTATGACGTTACGTTGTAACAAAGTCGTAAAATTATTTTTAAATTCAAAATGTATTGTGTACAAAACATGTAATATTGTAATTACAAATAGATAACTTTTGCTAGTTTCATTATGACAGGCGTTTATTTCCAAGGGATATAGAATAACAGAAGACTAATAATTTCTTAAATCCACCTTTATTTAGAAAAATACGTTGTATTTGTAGAGCTTAGCGTAAGTAATTGTGAAGATTTGCCTCGCGGCGGGCGGCTTAGACGCCATCTATTTAATTTATTCTTTCTGTCAGGTGGAGAATAAAGAAACGATTTTCAGTTATAGCTACCGCTTCGCGTAATATAACTTAATCTTAATTTAGATAGATACATCGTATTACGTTTCAATAAATACCTTTATGTACCACTTAGTAACGAATTAAAGGTGTCTTAGAAATAATTATCCACTTTTAACCTAGTAGGTATTCAAATTATACGGGCTAGCACCATTGCAATGCAATTCAGTTCAGTAGAAAATTAATTTATATACGTATGTCATTCTGCAGTTTAGGTACCCTGCGGCCTACGTGAAGTCGATGAATAAATCATTTACGCATTTTACATATATAAGTTACAGTTTCGTATCCTTGACCTTAATAAGTTATCTTTTAATACCTGCTCTGTTATTATTATTTTTCACAATTTTAATTTAATTTTATGTTCAAATAAATTTCAATATTATATGCAATAATGTTCTATTCACATGACCATAACTAAAATAATTTAAGAAAATTAAGTATATAAGTCTGTATGACATAAATAAGGCACCATTAACTAAATCTTGTCAGAAGACCTAAAAAGGGCTTGACGACTAATCTGTGTCTCCACCAAACCGCATCAGCTGTGCCCAGCGAACTCAGCGTAGCTTTGATATTTTGAACGCATCCATATGGCTAAATACCTTTTTAAATCTGGTAACATTGTACCACAGAAGTCACCATTTTGAAGTATCATCGTAAAATTGTTGTTTTTCGATTGTACATTCTTATCCGTAGAAACAATGGGGCTAGCTACTGTTATAGAGAATGAGGCTCATTTTCAATCCGAAATGGCCAATGCCGGCGCAAAGTTAGTGGTGGTAGACTTCACAGCGACTTGGTATGTATAACCTTTTTGTGGATCAAATACTCCAGTCATCGTCGTTGATTTTGAATAAAGTCATACGATTTTATTATAAATATCGTTTAATTAGGTGTCCGCCGTGCCAACGCATTGCCCCTATCTTTGAGCAACTGCCTGCGAAGTTTCCAAGAGCGGTGTTTCTGAAGGTTGATGTGGATAGATGCGCTGAAACTGCCAGTGCTCAAGGCATCAGCGCAATGCCTACTTTCGTCTTCTACAGAAACAGAGTGAGTATATCCATACATACCAAATATAATGGTAGCACTTTAAAATGTAATTCATGTTTTTCTACGTTTATATTCAGTACTTATAAATCGATCTAACATCTAATTTTTGTAAAATCGTTCTGATATTTCAAATTTTGGAAATCTATTTAAAGCACTCGGTGCTTTCTGCCTACCTCGCTAGGAACCTGGCGTGATGTTATGTTGTTGTTGATTAAAGCATATAAATTTGGCATCTTTAAATTTGTTCTGAATCAACTTCTGACGTTTGTTTTGTAAAAATGATGTCAATGTAAATTTGAATTTATTCACTGAAAAAAAACAGACAGAAAACATTGTGAGGAAACCTACACACTCTAGAATTCTTCACAAGAGTCTCTAAGCTGTCTGAAAGCTAAGTTACACTTAAGCAGTTAAGCTGCACTTACCCACTGTGGAAGAGCTTTAAACCTCTCATCATGAGCAAAAACTTGTGTCCACAACAGTTGAACAATGAGAGAATAGAAAGAAAAATTATAATGAAACCAGTGAATAAAAGAGTATAATTTGATAAAAGCGTGACATTTGTTTCACTTTATTTATGAGTTTTTATTTAAGTGTTCCCCACTATTAATATATAAATTTTATAGACGAGAATTGACCGGCTACAAGGAGCTGATCCGACTAGTCTAGAGAACAAAGTTAGACAGTACTATGGTAGCGAGGAGGCTGTCGATGAAGATACTGCCGTTGCCGGACATGTAAGTATAATTAATAAATAATGTAGATATATTGTAACCCAACCTTTATTTCTTGTAACAGTAAAATAATCTAGCAAATCAAAAGATGTTTGAATATTCAAGTTCAGAATTATTCTAATTTATTTCAACCGGACCATATAATACATGTAGAATGAGATTCATGATTCTTTGGTCCTGGGATGTTTTAGAAATGCTTCCGGAAGGTAATTATGTGATAGATATGTCCATACTATGTCCTATGGAGCCTACACTGAAGTGACATCATGTCATACCACCTGTTAATTTAACTAGGGAAACAACCTAGAAATACTTAATACTATAGTCATGCACATAGAAGTTACATATATATTTTGATTGTATCGGACATAAGAAACATTTCAGTATTCAATACGAAAATATTTAACAATTTGATATGACATAAAAATTTTATTAATCAACAAATATATTGTCTAGCTCTATATTCTATCTATTTTTGATCATGTGATTTGTAACAGTCAATTGAAATAAATTTGTTTCCGTTGCCAGATGGACTTGGTAACATTCATCACTAAGAATGAGTGTGAGTGTCTTAACGAGGCCGACGACCACCCGCTGGCTCACGCTCTGAACAGCGGCGGAGGCTTCTTGGCCAGTGACTGTGATGAACAACTCATCATCAACATTTCTTTCAATCAGGTAAACATTGCAAAACCTTATGAGTTAAATGCAATTGTTCTATTACTACTGTTAGGAGTCTATTAATAATATGAGAACATAATAGGATTTTTCCAATAAGATAAATTAAATTTTTCAGATTGTGAAATTGCATTCCTTAAAAATCAAGGCGCCCAGTGACAAGGGTCCGAAGTGTGTGAAACTGTTCATCAATCAGCCCAGGACCCTTGATTTTGACCAGGCTGGCGGCAACTCATCGGTGCAAAACTTAGAGTAAGTTATTATTTCTTAAAATTTTTTTGTAAAGACTTCCATGTTTGCTACCCTGCAACAGAACTAGTTTGATTATACTAGTGTTACCAGATGTGGTTACCAAAGTTACTGACTGGGACAGCTTTATCATGAAGTAATTTTGGTAACTCTGTATTTATTACAATTAAAATTCGAAATTTGAATTGACACTCCATTACTTTATTGAACACATCCAAGTACTTTGTATTATTTCACATATTTGAGAGTAAAAGTCTCTCATAAGTCCACATAATTGATATCAAAGGATGTTCTTTTATCTCTGATCTTTATATTTCTATTTTCAGTTTCGTTTCATCCCTAACCTCTACATTTTCATTTCCAGATTCACTCCAAGCGACCTGGAAGGCAACCCCGTTCCTCTAAAGTTTGTGAAGTTCCAGAACGTTCAGAATATCCAGCTATTCATAAAAGACAACCAGTCGGGCGGCGAAGTTACACAGATCGACCATCTTGCTTTCTACGGTTCGCCCATTTCCACCACAAATATGGGCGAATTTAAGCGTGTCGCAGGCAAGAAGGGCGAGAGCCACTAAGTCACCGGCGTATACTGTAAGGTAGTTCAGTTTTTAAGATTTTTTCGAATGTACCCACAATGTCTATTGATCTCTTATTTATACCAGTCTCAAGATGCGAATTGATGATTTATGCAATATGTTGATGATCGGTAGACATCTAGACATGTTCAATTAAAATTACATTTACTCATTATCCATGTGTTAACAATGAGCCGGGCCACACTGGTGTAAACACTACGCATTATTATTATTATTACGTGTAATTCATAATTCCATCAGAATGACTGTTTGTTGACCTTGTTTAAAAGCAGTATCAGATCACTAAGTAATATTTTCATAATAGAAAAAAGTTGAGAAACGGGTCATTTTGCCGGCCGAGTCGAATACCTTTCTAATCAATTGTGTATTTTTTCGTTTTTTTGCAGACCAACTGTGAGGTACACGAGAAAATTCATTAGGTAGTATTTTCCTTTGAATTTTATCTGCTGTCTGCTTATTGTAGTATCACATTTGGTCTGCACAAAAATAACCAGTATGTTGTATTTAAAATATTCATAAATATAATAAATATAATTTTATAAGTGTAACCATCATTCCATGGCAAAGAATTTGTTGAATGGGACTAAGTAATATCAGCCATTTGTATATTCAATAAATAAAATAGAAAACGAGATTTTCATTTGTTTTATTTAACCTTGCATCAGTCCTGCTTTAATTCGTATACTTGAATGTACGCTTCTGTTAGTGTGATCATTTGAGGCAAAATGCTGGTAACATGTAAATCTTGCATTTCATACCTGGAACAAATAAGAAAGCAAATAGATTTTAACACCTCCACAATGTAGTCTACATGGATAGCTACAGCCATCATGGTACCCTAACTACTGGGTTCAAATCCCGGGTTGGGTGCTGCTGGATTTTTCTAATTTAGAATTTCCAGTAGCGACTCAAAGTCTGGATGTGTGCCTGGTGCATGGCAATAGGCTCACCACCTATTCCATTGTGGGACTTAAACGTAACCGGTGAAATGTGGGCGTGTATTACACTCCTCTGCCTACCCCTTCGGGGATTACAGGCGTGATGTTACGTTTATATTGCCCACCTAATACCTCACCCAGCTTAACGTTGCTCGACATTACAGATCACTTTCAAACTTCAAAAACTTCAGAACACATCGCCTCTTAACAACTATATGGTATGTTTGGTGTATTCTCGACGTTCGCAATAAGCACCCAGAGTACACCACTTAATCCAGAGTTCCAATAAAAGAAAATTTCTCTTCACAGCCCCCGGGCGTGGGTGGCGCGTGACCTACCATTCTGTTTCAGTGCATCAGATGGAGTAGCGTGCGACCTATTTTTCCAATGTTTCTAGGCCTTTCTAGATGTTTCGAAACGGAATATTTTCTATCATGCAAACGGTATATGAACTGTGAATAATATTATAACTTATCCACGATTCTACACTTCAACGTAAGCCGTCTAGAATTTCGGCCCTGTAGAGGGTCTGGGGTTCGAATCCTGGCACGCATTTCACAAATAAGTTACGCGCAATTTTTTAATTAAACATGTAATATATTTTTGGTGCCGCTAGTTAAGGGCTTCCATAAATTACGTCAAATTTCATGAACGTTTGAACCTTCCTTGTCCTTGTCACAGCTGGTCACATTTATGAGACCTTCCCTTACTCTCTGATGGAACCTCACATATTTCTCAATTTAACCCTAAAAACGATTAAGTGAAAACCAACCACTAAATCGTTTAGTTTTAGTCTACAGTGGCCCTAGCACGAACCTCTAGCGACAAAGTATTCGTACGGTAAATGGTAATAAAATGTATGAAAAATGTACA
>DWUN01004974.1:0-10228 GCA_018249975.1 Passova gellias | reverse complement strand
CGGCAAACGTTGTTCTGCCATTTAAAATATAACAGTATTTCTCCACTATTTAATGGATGTTATTTGACATATAAACCGTCCTCTTCAATCACTCAATCTATTTAAAAAAACCGCATCTACATCCGTTGCGTGGTTGTAAAGGTTTAAGCATACATAGGGATATAGGGACAGAGAAAGCGACTTTGTTTTATACAATGTAGTGATAATCTAATAATCCACTTTAAATTCATCTTCGAACGCGCGCCGTTGCATGCGCTGGCTACTGTTGAATATAAATTTTATTCGAGAATGAAAAAAAAATGACCGCGAGTGAAATTATTGGAGCGCCGATTGAATCGAGTGGCACATTATCGGCATACTATTGGCGTGATCCGCTGTCGGTGCGACCACACAGCGCCACTAAACACGCGATTGATAAAATAAAACATCAATTATATATGTACTTGCAATCTCAATGCCACTTACTTGCCAATACCAACAATATTCAGTTCTCAGATTATCATCCAATATTACCATTAAAATAACATTTTTTTTACAATTTCTATCTGTTTGTCTGTCTGTTTGTTGCGGCTAATCTCTGGAACGGCCCGATTTGAACAGAGCTTTCACTGGCAGATAGCTGATGTAATAAGGAATAATTTAGGCTACTTTTATTTCAATTTAATTTCAAAAAGCGGCCACAGCTAGTGGTTTATAACATACAAGAATTATAATATTAATTATTCGAACAAATAAAAATGTCATTACCTGATGCAAAGCCTCCTCTTGTTGCGGATCGCGGTCGGTGCGTACGGCGACCGTGACGGTCATGGCGCGCGCGAGGATTCGGTCCGAGTAACGCAAGATGTCGTCCTTATCACCTGCGCAATAGAGTTTAAATTCGTACAGCGTCGTCCCCAAGTGAGAGATACGTTCTCGCTCGATGCGAGCTAATGAAATAGTGTACATAACATTAGTAATTGACGCTCAGTGAAACCAGATTCCCAGTTCACAGTTACGCTGCCAAGTTACGGTGTCACTTCCAACCAAACTTCGCTACTGTTAGCACGTCAGATCTGTGAGGATGCTTATCCATCTTTTTCATCCCATATCCAGATGCACTGCATCGAAATCCAATGAAGTTTCCAGTTGATTCCAGATAGAATGGGCTGTACCAACCATCTAGCTTACACTTAAATATTAAGGTTTTTTTTTGACCCTTTTTATTGGTCCACTGCTGGACCGGGTCTCTTCTCATAGTGAAAGGGCTTTAGGCCAGAGTCCACCACACAGGTCAAGTGCGGTTTGTCAGGACTTCACACACCTCGGAAAATATTATATACCCTAAAGTATCTCTAAAGGAATAATAAAAAATAAATATCAATGTAATTCATTTAACATAAAATATATCTGTAACATCAGACTAGTATTCTCAGACCAAGAGCTATCTGTTAAGGTTGAACGCAAATTATGTACATTTTTTATGAGATAAGAAAAAACAAAACCTTCAATTAATGTGAACACAACCTTGTAACCAAGACATAAAGTTCACATTAACACAACCCAATTTTCCGCTATCGTGAACTAGATTGTTATTTACGCGATAGCCTTGCATTCTCATGACTATCAATAACAATCAGCTGCATGGAATGCGTTTTCCATGAGGCTTCGGAGAATACCAACATACATTACAGTGTTATTCCTATTTAATCATGCCTATTACATTTAGAGCACTTGTCAGTTAGAGGATAATCAACTATAATTTTTTTTAACAGCTTAGCATAAATACATTAACAAACTACTTATGTAAATGGTTAGTAACAAAATTGATATATCACTTTAATTGAACAAAATATTGTTATTATTGATGTAACCAAATGGATGTGGTCAGATATTTATTGGTCAGCCTAGTGACCACAAAGAGTCAACTGCTGCCAATGCCAAGCCCCACAATGGTGTGTAGGCCTATGTTAGCTGATTTGTAGCATTTTCCTTTTTAACACACTTTTATTATCTTCGGTCATATGTATGTATGTATGTTTGTAACAGAATCTTACAACTGAAATTTAACCCACTTCCTACAGTCCGATTTGCGTGAAAATTTGCAGATGTCAAATTCCAGATGCGATGACAATACAATATTTTTTATAAAAAAAATTGCAGCTCCAAAAACTAAAAATAACACACTTTTGATGCAATTCAAATTAAAAAGTAGAAAACAATAATTATAGAAATAATAATGTAAAAAGCATGGGGTGCCCTAACATTATAATCTTGCAAACCAATTGATTCTGAGAAAACACTACTAAAGACCCACCTGGAATATTTTATGTCAAGCTGCATTTTAAATTTTTATTGGTTCTAAAAGTTTTTACTTCATCTATCCATGTACTTAACTATCTATTGTACACCGTAAAAGGCAACAAAATGTAGAATGAAGTAATAATTCTGTAAAATCTTTAAATGTGATTTTATGCACATAACACATTCAGTGCTTATCGCTCAGATCTGAGTGGGACGGGGCTTTATTATTTATTTTGAAGCAGTGAATGTGTTAAACATTGTCTTTGTCTTTGTCTTATACCAGTACAGTGAATAAAATCTCTTAAAGTATTTGTAATGAAATAAAAATTAATTACAGTCAGAGATATCTCCGAGCAGATCGGAATGCTTGACGCTGTCCAGTGTGGACAGCAGGGAATCGCGTTCCTCCTCGATCCGAATTGTGTCTCTCCTCAGCCGCTCCACTCTCAATTCCACTTGGTCTAAAACTGTGATCAATCTGAAACAAACAGTCCTAGTAAGTGTCCATAACACACTTGATTTTGTGGTAATTATGTTGATTGTCAATAAAAATACAGGAACAGGACTGCTATTAAGTAACATCACAACAGTCAGCATTAGTTTCTATCAAGGTAACAGATAAGTATTGGTCTAGTTTGTAATACACTAGCTTTTGCCTGCGACTGCATCTCGCCCCCGCTGCATAATATTTAATTATTCATGACATCACATTAGAAACCTCAAAAATAACAGTATTTTTCTAATATATAATGGTTATTATACATGTATATAAACTTTTGTCTTGAATTACTCTATCTATTAAAAAGAAACGCATCAAAATCGCACTTTGTTTTATACTATGTAGTAATGCAGACTGGTAATAACTTTTTAGAATGAAACACAAAATGTTTCAATACAGATCACTATGGAAATAAGTGTAGTGTTACTTACTGTCAGCATTTTGATTGGAGCTTGTAAGCATTCATCAAACTGTGTTGTATGCGCAGTAGTATTTGAAACACCTAATCTAAATGGATCCATTACAAATGAAACTTGCCATAACATCCACAGACACATAAAACATGCATTTAATGTGAACGAGGCAATAGAAGGGTGCTTAGCTTTCACCGACACAGGATTATAGTCCTGAGTAGTTCTGATTTTCATTCACTTCATTTAATATCATAACTTGGGATAAGATAGCTGGGTGTGAGGTATTGTTTGTAATACACTCATGTCATAGTTCCATTTTTGCTGTATAGAGCTTCTAATGCACAGAAATATTTATGAATCTCCACTAATAAGGCAATGGCAAAAATATACTATTTGTTATATTGAAAATTTTGTATTATGTTATACATTGCACAAGTTTCTGTACTGTTTAATTTTGATAGGTTCTGTACAAATTGGTTTAGCAAGCTTTGCCTGTAGCTTTCACATCACATGGCATGCAGATTATATAAATGTTGACATCCAGAATTATAGAAGAAATTGATTATAAAAAAGTGCGTGACCAATGAACTAAGGTTGCAACCGCCTTCGCAGGCGTGGGCGATGGATGGTCATTATATTTTTATATCTGGATCGTAAAACTCGATACCCATATTGGGCAACTGAATTTGCAAACGCGATGAAAATTCAGTACAATTCTTTGCAAATTACGTAGCATTTGCGTGAAAAAATTCTTGGACGAAAGTGTTACGGTACCTGTCTTTCGGTGGCTGGGTTCCGAGAGCCGTTGTCTCGTCGATGAGGGGCAGTCTCGACCCCTCGCCGGAATATGTCCACTCTGTTGTGTACTGGTCCACTTCCATAGTTTCCGCCACCTCTGGAACTAGTGTAACAAAGAATAGAACTTATACTTCAGCTGGACTCTTTATTAATTTTTTTTAGACAAATAAATAACGCAATTTTCTTAAGCACAGTTGTCAAAATAATTTGACATACAGACTAATAAAATTTGTTGACATTTGTTTAGTGTTACCCTCGTTTAGCTAAAATTATTAATCCTGCAAATTAAGAAAGCATATTTTTGGAAAGCACAACTAATATCAATATCACCATATGCTATTACATTTTAGCCGACGACTATCTACTTCAAAATAAATTAAATGAAAACAAGCTCTAAACACTTGTGAGTATAGTTTTCATGGCTAGAAATAAAGCTCCATGAAGTGCATCAGTGCAAGTTTACTTATTATATTGCTGCGTACTACACTACATGAGACCTTTTCTAAATATTAAATGCTCCTGACCTAAACTGGAACACACAACTTGTATTTCGCATATAATGTTTATAAAATTATGAAGTCGAAAAAAAAGCATATTTTTTGGTTAACAAACATGTTTATTATGAACATAATATACATTGAACTAAAGTCATACAATCACATCAATTCATATTAAAATCTCTATCTAACAGATGTTATATTTAAACGAAAAATTACTATATACAAGTTTTCTGAACGTTTAATTTTTGTTTTGAAATGTACTACACATAACAAGCATCATGTATCGACAACAAAATAAAACTCGTTCTGTATAAAAGGAGATATTTAAATTGAAATATAGAAGATTTCGAAGAACATGCTACTTTTAATGATTTCATTATAGTTTATTCAATTATTATAATTGCAACAAACTAATAAAAAATATATACAAGAAGAAAACTATACAATTGTCACGCAACCAAAAGGCACATATGCTGCTAGCATTTGTCGAGCGCATGCGTCCTACTCCTAACTGCTCTCCAGTACCAGCGATAACGTAGGTTGCTACCAAATGCATTACACAAATGCTGGAAGGCTAAAAAAATTTACAGATATATGTGTCCGGGTCAGAACACCATAATAATTGAATTAATAATAGTAACAATATTCAGGTACGTGTAGGAATAGGAATATTAATAAAATATTATTGAAAAATAACTATAGTTAAATCTGTATTTGTATGTTGCCAGAATGTAAACACATTTATAATATAACATACACAAATAGGTGATTATATTGCTAGTACTTGATGTTTTAGGGCTAAGTATAGATATATATACTTAGTATTTCTATATGCCTAGACTAAAATAATGGATACAATAATATAATATAACAAATGTTTAAATAATAATAAAAATGATCAAAATTTCGAATGATTCCAATAATCTCAATGTAACAAATAATATAATTATCAAAGTTTACATACAATGCATAAAACATTTTTACGATGCAACATAAAACAAAACACAGAAACCATAAAACAAAAAACATATTTTAAAAATTGCAAATACTGTCAGTATACATATGGTTTTTTTAGTTCTAACTTAATTAGTAAACGCAAGTAACATCGATTCACAGCTAAATTAAAACATTGGTTTTTTTTTCATTTACAATTTGTTTTTTAAACTCATTTTTTTTCTGTCGCTGACTTACAATATAAATCACAATACTAAATACATTTAGAACACATATTTATTGTGCTTAAATTTTTAAACTAATAAACCCATCTAAATGGACTATAATATTGATTGTTTACGAGTGATATTTGAGCCCGGAATAAGTATAGGCTAACAAGATCATATTCCGAGCCGATACACAATTGAAGTACCATCGAGTGTAACAATTTTTTTTTATTACAAGACAGGGAAGGGGTAAAAACTTTGTATATTTAAGTTGGCATTGCCGAGATGTTTGGAGGTAAAGATGACAATATGACTACTATGATAATCATATAACAATACAAAGCACAGAACAAAAAATCATCTGTAATTTAATTACCCACAGCTGTCTCATAATAAAGAGTTAACTATTGCATCAAAACTAGTGTATTAATAGTATGTTAACATATGCATATAAATGTAATTATTCAGGACCAAGACTGAAAAGATTCACTTTGGGTCCCTGAATCAGAGGGCTAAATAAATATGTACTTATTAAATTTGTATTTTTTAAGTTTTTTCTCGGACACATAACTTCTATTATACATAAAGGAACAATCATCTAAAGATGTAGTTTAATTTAAATGTCTCAGAATTAATAAAACTAAAACGAGGTCAAAATATCGATATGTTACTCAAGTACTTCCACAACTAAACAGATGCCATGATCCAATACCGACGCGTTAAATTGCTATAAACGTTTAATATAATAAAATTTATTACTTAATAAAGCTTTAATCTATGGACACACAACGGGGATTGCTTCACTATGACTTATACACAATGTGCGAGCGAGACGACCTCACTTTCCGTTCCACTCGCTGATCCGACCGTTCTCGAAGACGAGGTTCTTTCGGGGTAAAGGAACTAGTGTACCGCGCTTTACTATGCCCATATCTTCACCAGGGTAGTACTGGAAATAAGAATTGACTTTTTCTATGAGGTATTCCCGGAGCATTGTATCATGGGACTCTTCAACAAAGGCGCAAAAACAGCTCCTCAGGTGTCACAAATGTCCGTATGCGACGGTCTCCACTTACCATCACGTGGCCGGTATGTACGATACGGATGTGAGATAAGAAAAATGTTAAGAATTTCTTATACATACTAGTTTTTATGTAGTCAATAATAGACGTATTTGTTGAAATTATTTTTTCGACCATAAGTTAATGATAAAAACAAAAGCACGATTTCTTGAAAACTATTGTTCTAAGCTTGTTATGGGCACGATAGATTTCATAGTTTTGGTCCTTTGAACCGGATTTAAGAAAGTACTATTATTTACCTGACATTGTGAAACGAACTTCAACACATCGGAGCGAATAAATTCATTGTCCTCTTTAACCTTTTCTAATCTGTAATAAAAAGGTCTGTAGTCAAAATAATTTTATACAAATTATACTATAGATATAAAGAGATCTAGATCTAAGCACTAAACATTATTAGCCATATGTTTGTGACCATTGAAAATTACTATAAACAAGTATAATAATTCAATAATGACTATGACTGGGTATATACGAGTATATAAAAAATTACTTACAGATCTGGTAGCGCTACTCGCTCCACTATACTCCTGCACACTTGTTCGCAAAGAGCTTCATCAAACAGTGGAATGCCGAACTGCAGATCCAATATCGTCCATTTCTGAGAACGAAATATAAGCTATTTCATACAACATACTGAACGGTTTAAGCTTAGAGAAAGGATAACTTTAGTATAAGGGTAGAGACAATTTCTGGTTTATAGTCATACGCAACGAATATACTACAATAACCATATAAAGGATCAAAGATAAAGAATTTAGAGAACGCATTTTTCTGCCCTGAACTAAAGAGCAGTAAATTGAGGGAGGTTTATTATGTGATTCAAATTAGCCATCAGATGTTACTTGAAAATTTCATATAAATGCTCGTATTGGGACTCTTTTGAGATGTAACATACGTTTTCTCATTTTTTATAATTATAATTATATTTTTATATTATAATTATAACCATATTTATGTGGACATTCTAAATACAGTAATCGATCCAACAGTCTTCAGTTCATTCACTGTTGGACATTGGATTCGCCTAACGTTGGTCAGTTTTGGGCCTTCAGGACGGTATTAACTGTAGTTCGAAGACATGAAGAGGATAACAAGAAACCGCTGGATAATCTGTTGAATTTTGAACCGCGTAAACCTCACCTCCGGTTTGCACGTTTCATCATCGGAGTAATTGTGCGCTGTGTCCACGCCGCTGTCGCCCTCCGCCATCTCCGTCAGCTTGTCGGACAGCTGCGAGAACATCGAGATCGACTCCTCGGCGGGGCTCAGCAGCTCGCCCAGCTGCTTCTCCAGCTGCTTCTCCACGTTGTCGTCGCACTGCGGCTCCAGCTTCAGACTCTCGATACTCGGCATGTGCACGGGCACGATGTCGTCCAATATAGACTCCTTGCTCAACGATTTCTCCGTGGATTGCCTGTCTTTGAGATCTTCGATGCTGGTCGACGTGGAGTGTATAGGCACGAAGTCATCGCTTCCCGAAATGGACTCCTTGCTTCTGTACTGATCGACGTTCAGGCTATCCAGCTCCTCGCACAGCAGCTTGCCCCCTTCGGCGCTGGTGAAGCCGTTTGCGGGCGAACTTGTTTTGCTATCTGTGGTAGGCGTAACTGCGAAGTGCGACTCTATAGGCGATTGTAGCCTGGATATCGTCTTGGTGTACTCTGGGGTCCGCTCGACGGACTCGCCCGACGACAGCGACACTTCGCTGACTGGTTTCGCCATGCCGCATACGTCTTTCTTCTTTCTTGGAGGCACTGGGAGGTAAAGATTATGGATTAATATTAACACTCTTGCTCTAGTGGGTGGAAACCTGGATGTAGGTGTATATTTATCGATTGTCTGGTTCCCATAATAGATCAAAATCAGACAACCGTGTGTCGAATTATATGGTGTGGAGGACGGTACCGAGCTGCACGGCGGCGGGCGGGCGCGCGCAGCCCAGGTCGGGCACGCCGATGTCCAGCAGCGTGACATAGCCGGCCGAGCGCGCCAGCCGCAGACGCCGCTGGAGCCGCCGCAGGCCCGCGTGCTTGCGCCACAGCGCCTGCCACTCTGCATCGTAACCGGGCCGCTATATTCACTCTTACTACTCACTTTACTAATGGTTTGTTTTGTTTTGTTGGATGATGTTGGATAACCAATGGTTTGTTTTTTCTACGATTATAATATTCAGGAAATGTAGACCGATAAGTAACGTACATATATTAGAGAACCCTCATGTGTAATTGTGAAATACGTTGAATATTCGATTTACCATCGGCTTGTTCGTTTAGCGCGGGCGGGAAGGCTAGCTGCCTCGTGTACGGGTAGGGCGGGCGCACGGCAGCCGCTTGCAGCAGCACGGGCTGCCGCCGTAGCGCGTGGTTCGCGGCAGCGAGCGCTCCGGCGGCCGGTAGCGCCGCCGACTCCCCCTCCGACCCCCACCATACCACTGAGAGCTGTGAGAATCCTAGTAAGGGACGGGGGACACCTCGGAGTACTGTGCCTGTATACATTGAAATAAGATTTATGTAAGATTACACTCTGCATCAGCTAGTTAACGACTATGACTGCTGCGCCAAAGGTTGCAGATTTAATTCCCACTGAGAGTAATTGTTTGGTGATGAGCATGTATATATTGGCTTACTGTAAAATTATATATTTATTTATTTACATATACATGCACGTCTATACAGTTTATTAGTTACTCTGGCTAGTTGACGATGACAAGATCATATATGAGTTGTCTTAATATTCAATTGTGGCAATTATTTTATTATGTTTGCAGATATGTTTAGGAACAGCGTTATTGAATGTAAATATGTATGTAGTCACCCTTGGTGAGTAGGAGCGCAGGCGGGCCGTAGCCGGCCACGTGGTAGAGATAGAGGCGCATCCACGGCGAGGCGGCCTCGGGCGGCGCCGGGCCCACGTGTGGCAGAGCGCCCGCCGCCGCGCCCGCGCGCGCCTCCCGCGATAGCGGAGCCGTCGATATCGCCAGCCTGCCCGCCACCCGCATCGTCAGTTACCGATACTAGCTGCCCCTTATTGATGACGTTTTGATTTCAAAACATTTATTGTGACATCGTTAGATCGATACTATTTCAAACTATTTTCTACAGCTCTAGAGCCTAGTGATAAACATCAGACCTGTACTTAGTAGACAGCAGGCGCGTCCTGGCGGGCGCATCCAGCGCGTGCAGCGCCTCACAGCGCAGCAGGTCCAGCGGGCGCAGCGTGGGCCGCAAGCAGCGCAGCGCCGCCCGCAGACACGCCGCCGCGGCCAGGTAGCGGCGCGCCTCGCCCTCGATCTCCGGGTCGGCTACTACCTGATAACAATCACAATAATACACTTTCTCTCAATCTAAACAAAATGTAAAGAACCTTTCATTATTATCTTTGTAGTAACTTACTAGTAATTCTTCAAAAGTAAAATCACGCATGTAATCCCCGAAGGGGTAGGCAGAGGAGTGTAGTACACCCCCACATTTCACCAGTTACGTTTAAGTCC
>DWUN01004973.1:0-10228 GCA_018249975.1 Passova gellias | reverse complement strand
CGAAACCGGCGTGTATGCATGAAGAGAGTGATGAATGTAGACGAAGCGCGTCAGGTATGCAAGGACAGAGATATTTGACACTCGGTGCCTTCTGCCTACCCCGTTCGGGACCTGGCGTGATGTTATGTATGTACTAATAATTCTGACAACTCATATAGATACATGGATATATGGATGTGTGACCGCAGTTTGAGGCGGTTACATTGAGTGTGCCTTTTCATTGGTCACGTGTACGCTGCGGCTAACATTGTCTTCCGATATTAAGTTATTTTGTTATTGAATAAGTTAATGAATTAAGTCTTCCTTTCTATTATACGAGTATTACCCTGGCTGGCTTAGCTCGAGCAGACAGCGAGTTTCCTAAAACCAATTAATGCGTGTTTTTTAACTGAAAGCTTAAATCTAACATTTCAATTGTCTAATCTTTCAACCCCTATGCTACCCCATAGGGGTGGAATTTCCAGAATTCCTTTCTTAGTGTTCACTAACACAGTATAAAGAATCTATCTCGAATCGTTTTCGAGACATTATTGACAGGAAAAAAGTCGTCGCTGTTGAATGAGGCTTTTGATAAAAACGTAACCTCTTTGGCAGATTATCGTCTAGCGTGCCTTCTTGGCTGATTCAGATTTATGATTTCAGCTGAATTTATTATCTGTGACGTCCATATTTTTCTATTCCAGAATTAGTAACATTGATTGATTACTATCGATATCGGCGAACGAGAGCCTTAAGTGTATTTATGATGTTCGCAGCTTAGCAAATTGATATTTTGATATCTCCACTCTGAATTAGATCTACAATTTTTACGCGCGATCGTGCCTTTCAAACGCCTATTATAAATCCGTTGAACTTTGTACCGTTATGTACAATAGTAGTTAAGCCATGTCATATTGGGTGAAATTAGAATAATATCTTGGGACATCGCATACCGAACCATCTGATCCTACACTAGACAAAGCCTGTACTATTATACTGTGGTGACCAAACAACTGATAAACTACATGCTATAAATTATTACAGACCAGCGAAATATGCTCATCACACAAGTATTGCATCAATCAGAACAAGAAAGGTGTATGAGCCCGTGCAGTATGCACCGTTCCGCAAAGCACACATGCAAACGATGTAAAAAGAAAGCCAAAACACCCTTATAAGTCATAGTTGTGGATTATATAATACTATCAACTCAATTTGTTAACATAGATTTCCGCAAGGTAACGCCTAATACGATCAACTGCTTTGTTTCGAATATTAGTTATGTCAGACTTATCGAGAGATGGAGATGGAATATAATTAATGCAGCAAAAGTACAAAGAAAGAGCAGCATAACGCACGCGCCAAATAACGCTACAGAACTTATTTTAATTCAAAAAGATAGTAGCTCGGATACAATGTGATAGATTAACGGATGCTGCGATCGCTAAGACTGTGGAGTTGAGAACAAATTTAATATAAAAATACTCATCATCTCAATCATCATCACACCACAAAGATTTATACATAGGTGACCAAGTAAAAATGTAACAATCGCACTCAAAAAATCGAAAAACGACAATAATTTACTCACTGTTTTAAAAGTTGCACCAAAAACTTTATCACTATTACAAACGCTTACATGAATTACAGAAAGCAGCGATTAAATCATCGATAAAACGCACTTAAATAGCAGGTTTTCTCACGATGTTTTCCTTCACCGTTATTACGAGTGATATTTTATATTTATAAAACGCACGTAACACGTCAAAGGACCAGGATTGAATCCAGACCGCCCGGAGTGGAAGGCTGAATGTCAAATCACAAAGCTATCACTATTAAGAGCCAAGTCCACAGTTTGCGTATCGACCCTGAACACTCTTCTCACCCCTATCTATCTTAGCGGCCATTCATCATATTGCACACATGTTAGCCGAGCGGAGTGAACTGAACCGAAGTGTTTTGTTACACTTGCACGCGCCCGCGAGATTTTTGTACCATTTGCTTTGTACCATTGTACCTTTTGTACCTTTGTACCATTTGCTGATGTACTAACATTCCGGGCAGGAGCTGGACGCGACAAACCAGCATTGGACCCAATTATATGGCGCCAATAACAGCAATAATAGCCTGTTAATTGAATATCAAAGTCTCATTCTACTGTTATGGTTACAAATCCAGGCAGGCTTTTGTTTGAAAGCTATATAATAATTAAAAACGAAGTAAAACATCGTAACGAAAGCTACACACCTTAGATTTCTAAACTTGGCTATTGTGGTGGGCTGCGACCTTAACGTTCTCAATGTCATGAGACTTAAGATGCAAATAGTCTGAAACCAAGTGAAGGACCACTTTTTCAAAATTAAATCCCTTTGGGGATGAAGTAGGGATTGAAATGTTATTGGATAAAGTGTACTTACAACTCTCAATTGAATTACAACTTTCGAATAGTAATTCTCTATTAAGTATTTCAATACTGCATAGCAATTCGTTGAATCGAAGAACCTTGAGTAACATAACACACTTATCGAGATGTGAAACTACTGAGCTATTAACTCTACGGTGTTATTATTTATATAACATCCCGTTTTGGCAACAAAAAGATATGATTCCGTTAGAACATTTGTCTATGACCCACAAATCTCGCCCGCAATATGTTATGGTTAAAAATCCAATAATCAGATTAAGAAATAAGCACCTAGTTAATCCTCTAACACAATAGACATGTCGCGGCCCAACATTTGAATCGGACAGTTCTCAACGAGTCTAGACTATTAACGAGATAATTGTTTTACGGTGTATTTACGACCTACCGTCCAGTCAAGTCTGACAATTCATTAATGAAAAGCTTTAATGAAAGCTAACGTTTGATAGCATGTGGACTTAATTGTTTCTTCGGGGATAAAATTAGCCATTGTTAATTGAAGTTCTAGAAGCGCTTTAAATGCTCACGATAAAGTTTATCGGCTAATTGATAACAAGTCCAGTGGGTCGCTCGAGTTATTCTTTGAAGTACAAAACCTTCGTACAAAGCTTGCCACTAACGCACACAACCGGTTGCATAATCTGACGGAAGGCTTTCAAGGTATCGCAAGCAATCCGCCAAATCCTTTCCTCACATACGAGTACAAGTAAAACTTAACATTTGTGTTACAGAAGTTATTATAATTTAGTATATCCTGTAAAGCGCGAACATTGATTTTATTTCAACGTTTACTCCCGAGGTTTAACTGTTTTTACTTAGGATAAGTCGTCTCGTAGACATTAAGGAATACCATAATGATAACAGGAGTAGACATATTACAGTATGTCCGATTTTAACACTGGTTCGCGGCAGACATGTTGGTTTACGCAACTGCGTTTACAATAGACAATGTTAAGGTTGTGTCGGGCATTTGTGTCGGTCTGAGATAAACTTAATTTACATACTCTTGTTGGTACTTATCGAGATAATATCAATAGCGAATATGTTGTGTATCTTGAAACGTGCGTGGAGGTCATTGACTCATTGTGATGCTACTCAAGTATGGACTTGACTTTTAAGATTGTTGAAGCAAAAATATTTCAATAAGGGTATGGTAATGGGCTTTGAGTCCAGGTACAATTTCACTTTTTCTGAGTTTAGTTGATGTGAAATTGTTAATGGTATTGTTTGGTTTTACTTGTTCTATTTTATAATTATAAAGTATAGAGAAATATTTTATTTTCTTTTTTCTACCCTTTTTGTTGGTCAACTGCTGGACCGGGTCTCCTCTCTTAGCGAGAGGGATTTAGGCCGCAGTCTACCGCGCTGGCCAAGTGCGGATTGGTAGACTTCACATACCTCAGAAAATATTATATAATTTATAAATCTCTACGGTGTGCAGGTTTCCACACGATGTTTTCCTTCACCGTTATAGCGAATGATACTTAAATGTTACTTATAAAATGCACGTAATAAATCAGAGGTGCGTGCCAGGATCGAACCCTGACCCCCCGGAGTGAGAGGCTGAAATTCAAACCACTAGGCTATCACTGCTTTTAGTTAAAATAATTTAGTTAATCGTAATTTCACAAAGTCACAAATTAGTATATAATAGAATAAATACTCCGTTGATTTTGTCTGTGTTTAACCAAAATTGTATTTAAACAAAAATGTATGAATTTTTAAACATTTTACGTACATTTACTAAACAAACATTTATCTATCGATATGCTGGCGATTCTTACAGCAAAGTCATAGCAATAAAAAGAAGTGTATTTAATTAGCACCCTATAAAATCTATACAATTAATATATTCTAATACCTACTGGCAAACGGACCTAAAAAAATACCTACTTAATTTCTGTACTTTACATACAATTTTTCATGCCATACATCAGTAACATAACTAATATTTTAAATTACAATATAATATTTACACTTTATAATTTAATATTCCGTAAATATTTCGCTTCGTAACCTTAAAGCTCCGAGTACCAACGAATCATTATATCGATAAAGAAAGCAACATCGCAAATTTAATAAAAGGAATCGACTGAAGTATCCAGAAATAATGAAATCCTCGCATAAAGCTAACCAGTCGTGACTTGAAGCTTTCTTTAGTGATGGAGCGTAGTCAAATGAAAATATCGATAATTTTTCCAATTAAATTGAAATGCAGAACATGGTATAATCTAATTAGTTGATTCCTTTTCCCTTGTATATTTTGCAGAAAAACGCAATTGAACATTTTTACACAGTGATGCATTCGTCAAGTGATTTTGATCCAATTGGACTAATGTTATTGTGAACTTTTCAGAGTATGATAAAGTATTTAGAGATGAAAAAAGAGATTTCTATTTACTTTTTATAAAACTAAACTTATAAAGGTGAAGTAATTTCCAATTTTATTTGATTCCCGTAAATTGTATAAATTTCTATTGTAACACCCATTTGTCATTGTTGTAGGTTGTACGAAGGATTTTCATATTTCTCCTAATATTTTTTTGCGGTTTCAGTGACTTGTATTAAGAATTATGCTTGTTAAAGAAAATATTCTCATTGATAAATAACGTTTTTTACGCCAACGCCATTTTATAATATAATCCGAATAGCAATAGTATAGAACAGGAACAAAAAGTTATGTCAGTACATCGATATCACACAGGCGCGATGCCTCCCCTCACTACCCGCCCGGAGCGATCAAGTCGTGTCCATACATTAAGGGCATTCATAGCTCTGTCGCTTAATGCAATTCATTGTACAAGGATCCTTCAGTTACCACCGAAAGCTGGCCTTCCCTTCCCCTCTGATCGCCGAGAAATTCTGAACTTTTCGAGGAAAACGTAACAACATCGGAGTCCTTGTTAATCTGGTGCGCTTGTACACACAACGTCCAGTGTAGCAGAACCCCTGCAAGATGTTGGGGTTCTTACCGCAAAATGCAGTTTCACGGGTCTAATCAATCTGGTTAGTCACACAGATGAAGGCTGTAGCAGGATTTACAAACTTAAGAGGTTTTGCGTTGAGATTTTGAATTTAAGATGAAGACTTAATGGTTAAAGGGCAGCAAATTTTCGCAGCTTCTTTTGAATTATGGACAGTATTCCGGCTTGAAATTTAAAAATGATATAACATTACACGGTCCGTTCCCATAGAATTAGTTATAAATATTAAATTAGGCCTCCGCGCATGTACATATAAGCTTGATAAGCCTCATATTCCCCAAATCCATCGTGGAAACATGACGGGAAAGCCAAAAAACATTACATTTGACGAAAAAAAGATTGTCAAAGTACTTTTAATATCCCATTACACTGAAAAGACCACAGCGTATTCTCGTCACGGACAGTAAATCCGAAGACCATTAGAGTGAGAGCAAAATGTTTTTTTTTCATTAGGCGCATGTTTCACTTGCATCGAGAAACGAGAAATTATTTGACCGAGCAACTATTTGTTTCCCTGTTTAACGTGAAACCCCATCCTTTCTTCTTCTATCCTCTCCCTTCTTCCGTCTTCTTTTTTCTTCTCGATCCTTTCTTTCGAGGATTAGCGCCCTCTAAAACATGCTAGCGAATTGCAAATAGCGAATAATCTCTTAAGTTAAGTGACATTGTACGCAGTTAGCTTTTGAGTGCTTTATAAAAAGTTTTATGAGTGTTTTGATGCTTCTCACGATATTTTAAACTGATTAACTGCTGCCATTCGTTGAGGATCGCAAAACTTCATTTTCTCCAAGGTTACTGGCCTACAGTTGACTCAATCCGAACTGGTGCTCTTACTGAAGTTTACCTACTTCCAGCTAGATGTTCCCTACTTCAGCTGCAGGGAATCTATGCTCAATAATTTTATAGGTTTCCGTCAGAACAGGATATTTACGTTCGAGCTCTGCTTAAACTTGAACTACCCTATTTTAAATACTAAGGTTTATTATCTCCTTATAACTGTTATATTATACAGTATACATGCTTATGTAGAATGGTGATCTTAAATGGGTGTCGTGGGATTTAATCACATTAGGTCCTCACAATATTCTCAATTATCATCCTTACTACTGTTACAGCTACTACTGCTAGTACTACTATTACTTTTGAAGTATGACCAGGTGAGGGTCCTTCTAGAAGTATTCTCAAAGCGTTCATAAATAAATCTTTCACATCTTCATCATCGTCTTCTTATTCTTCTGCTTCCAACCTTTTATTGAACGGCAATCGCTTGTGATTTATCTGCACTCAGTGGGACAACTATGAAAAATGCCTATTTCCGGATTTTAATAATAAAACCTTTAATCACACGAGGATCATCAGTCAACGAATCAATATACCTACTTCGTAATAAAAACATGTAATAAATAAGTCATCAAATACATATAATTTGTCGTCTAACGTCGCACAAATCTTCCTGACGATGTCGGATAAGACTGACCGAAGGCTTCGCGCGTTTGGAAAACCGAATCCGGTTTCAATTCAAACCTTATTACAACGCGTTAACGATTATGTATTGGTAGCGACCGCTTTGAGAATTTTGTCGTGACGTTTTATGAAAAGAGGTTGGTTTATGGCTAGGCTTTGAATACCTAGACAATTTTAGAAAATACGGATCCAGTGCACGCGATATTGTATCCTATTGTACAGAGTTAAGATGGTATTTAGTAAGAACGAGACAGCTTGCGTGTGGGATTATTGCCTGTCAATAGTTCTGTACAAAAAAGCGTGAAACAGACTCTTGAATGATTTGGCAATGCCATTAAATTTGTGTTTAGTTATTGAGAAAGAAGGAATTGATTCCAGGACCTGGTCCTCTGCTTATAAATTGCTGCTGCTCAAAATCAGTAGTATATATTTTACTACTACGACTAACAGTCACGTGGTAAGAGCATTTGACAGCTGAGCTGGCTGTCGTGGGTTCGATTCCCACCAGGACCAATATTTGTGAGTTGGGCATGATCGCTAGTTCTGTATCTGGGTGTAATATTATCCATATGCCCATGTATTTAAAAATTGTATGTTACTTACGCCGTTTACGTATAATGTGTAAAATTGTACCAAAGTTGTGTGGATTTATTGTTATTTCGAAGCATTCTGAACAGTACGTACGAATCGGGAAAAACTGGCATTCGAAAACGTTTATTTATGCAACATACGGAAGAAATCAGGACACAATACGGAAAACCTCTCGTAAAACCTCCGTACTGACATAAATGGTCAACAAAAAATCAGCTCAGACTTCAAATAAACTTCTTTACGGAAAATCAATTCGATACGCAATTACTCCACCAGATGGCGACACCTTCGGCCGTAAACTGTTAATACCGAATGCGGATTTCAAAGAAAAATAAATTGTACTCCTTTGAAAGATTCTCTCGGCTCCATCTTTATAGGGTGAGTCGTCAAACAAAAACGCGCCGAAAATATTATTTTTACGATCCTTACAAAAACCGGTACATCAGTATATCACGCAAGTGCATATTGCACATTCTGCTGTCGCCCTAATATTTAGGCTGTGAGCACACTGTCATTATTTACCGCTGTTGTCCTAACGGCGTTTATACTTTATCCCTCATAGTTTATAAGCGATCCTTCGTAAAGCATTAATATATTTTCAAAATAAGATTTGTTATTTGATTTTTCATTTATTTAATCCATTTCGGATGCCTATTACGACGTTGTGTTTCAAGTAAAATAATTAAGCCTACAAACCTTTGGGAGGCTTCTTAAAATAGTAATTATGTACTTTTTTGATTGCCAAATTAATGTTTAGAAAATGGTTAAACTCAGCAAATATTAATTCAATATTTGTGCATATGCAAGAAACATGCGGAGCGTGTTAAGTGAGCTCCCATGCACGTACCTTTAAGAGGTATTACATGTAAAATTTACGGTTTTCTTGGCATTTATCGCTCTATGTCAAGCGGCGATCGGTTTTTTACGAGGGAGCGCGTCACGTCGCGTTGTGAATCATTTTTTTTCACATCAAAGATCAATTATTACACGACAGAAGCGACCTATTTGAACGCTTATCGCAATTATACCGAAATAATAATAAGCATAATATTTTATTTCCAAAAATTATACAACATATAATTAGTGTAGCAAGCAGGTTTTAAAAACAATTTACATATTTTTTTGTATTTAAATCCTATAAGTTTACGTACTAAACTTGTAAAGTTTGAAATCTACCAATCCACACTTCACCAGCGCGGTAGAATAAGGCCTAAAACCCTTTCACTACGAGAGGCAACCTGCTTCCAGCAGTGGACCACCAGTGTGTATGTAAAAGAGAGTTATTACATATGGACACAGAACAAACAAATATGCTCAGCACTTTGTTTTTCCTTGGTGGGAATCGAACCTGCGACCTCTATGTCAGTCTATGTAGATGTTTGGCACTCGGTACTTTCTATCTACCCTAATACATATGTAGGATGATGGTTTACATACGTAGTTATGCAGCTTTTTATTTATCATAGCAAGTTCCGCCTAATTTGAGATCAGATGTCTGTGTGAGGCTGGTCCGAGATATTATTATTGTTATCATAAATGTTTATAAGGGTACTTTTTACGATTTTCTCGTCCGCAGTTTAAGTGGTCGCTAAATATGAGCTAGGGCGGCAACTGCGGACAAATTCCCGTTTTGTTTATTGTTATTGTCTATAGCAGGGACTTCGAGAGCTTTTCCATGAAAGCTTCACAATGTTGTAGACAGTGCAGTAATAAAATAATAATCTTTATTTCATTTAAATTGAACCATAGTTTGTAGGTCTGTTTACAGGTTTAAACTTCAAATGATTATTCAAAATAATTTGGAATAAATCCAATTATTTTATTAATCTTATGACTGTATTTATTTAACATTTTATGACCTGTGATTCTCACCCTGGACAAGCGCGTGTGAGAAGCAGGATTGTTGGTTATTTGTCTAGTCTTTGAACAAAAAATATTAATGTATTTAGATATTTATGTATGTTGTTATAGAATTTCAAAAAAACCTACCAATATTTGTACATATAATCGTTTTGTCTTTGATAGGATAGTCAGTTTTGAAAATAAAAATGTATGTATGGATAATATCGACATGACATGTCTATTAGATTCGTAACTCTACCCAGCCCACATTAACTGCGGGGAGTCTGCGTGTGATGGTCATCTTACGCACATGTGGCCGTGTAACACACGTTTTGTATCTACCCGCTAATCTCATTTAAGAATAAGAATAAAACGTATTAATACCATCGGAAAGTATGCGAGCCAAAAACATCACATACCTTATTGTATTCAGATTTAAAACGATTTATGTGTCTGTTACATATTTTCTCCTTTTTCTACTTATTTCTTGTATCATCGGCCAAATGTTCTATCATCTTGAGCTGACTAGTAGAGAATGTGTCCGGGCATTCAGTCCGCCCTTGTTAAGCCTAGATACCTAAGTTAAGCAATGAAGAATGAATAAATGATAACAATAATTGCAACAAACAAAACATTATTTAATAACAACGACAATTCAGTTAAGGTCAGTCAATAATGATATCGACTGCAGCAATTAACATAGTCGGTACTATATTTTGCCCGATTTTGTTTTATTCCATTAGAAGTCTTAGAATATCAATATCTTTGAGCTCACAAAATATTAAGTTTCAAAAAGGACATTTTCTATGTTTTTCATTTGGAAATAAATCGGATATTTTCGTGGCGCTCGATTAACAAAGTGGGTAGATATCGACTGCAGCAATTAACAAAGTCGGAAGTGAAAAAGTGTCTTCTTTCAGTACAGCCAAATGAACATATCTACCCA
>DWUN01004972.1:0-10228 GCA_018249975.1 Passova gellias | reverse complement strand
CTTATATATTTTATAGGTCTTCTTTTGTCTTTGTTTAAGGTCTAATTGCATAGCTAATCACGTAATATGTCCTGAACTTAAACATTTTGCACTAAAACTTTAAGTATTGTTAAGATAGTATTAAATAATCATACCTACTTCCGAAACGAGATTAATGGATCTAGCCTTGTACATAAAAGCCTTTTGTGTACTGCTTCTTAATGCAGCTATACAGAGCGCATCCAGCTTTGATTACGAGCTTAAGATAAAAGCTTAGAGACGATAAATGCCGCAGACTTCTTTGTTTTCACGTATTGTTCTATTATGAATCTGCTTTTTGGAACTCAAAAAACTAGTTGTCAGTTCTGCTGCTATAATAAGTGGCTCAAATACAACCTTTAAACGTTTATAATTGCAAAAAAGTATGATGGTTTTTAATTGCTGTATGTTTGCAATCCATTTTACGTCCCAAAGCTTATCTTGGGTCTCTCATTAGTGGCCAAATGGTGTGCCAGTTCAATGTTTTCATCATCGCAGTTGGAGCCTCCGATTGGGTTAGGCGATTGTTGACTAACACCCAACCGCGCCCAGTTTCGCTTAAATTTGAAATCCTTTATTTATTTACACTTTATTTGAAATTTTTACAATATAAGTGACAAAAAAGCGGACTTAATGCTATAAACATTCTCTCCCAGTCAATCTTTGGGCAGTTTTGAGACGGTTACAAATAGAAGAAAAAAAAGTAGAAAAAGTAGAAAAGTAGAAAAAAAAAATTGAAATAAAAAGCAAAAACATAACGTATTGAAAAAAGATAAATACATACACACATACAAACATATATACATAAATACACACATACTCCATACATCTATATATACATAACCATTAACAATTGAAAATCTGCTGTTTAAAATATGCAACAATTCTCTTCTTGAACGTGTCATTCATTTAACTGCTCAGATCGTTCACAGTCCGCAAACTCGCTACGTTCGTTTGTCGGGCCCACGGGTACGCTTTCGCAATCTTCCGCGGTCCAAACAGCGCCAGTCTCGCAACGGGACACCACGTCTTTCATTGTATGGAGCCTCCATTCGGTCTGCATTTTTTAATTAATCTTAAATTCCTTTCCGCTGTCAAACGTACTACTTGCCAAAATATAATTTTTATGTAAAATAAAATATTTTTATTTTTATCGCTATATTGTAAAATAAAATCTATTTATTTTATCGTTCGAAAGACAAAAGTACTTACCCTAATCCAGGAAATAATAAAGTTTTGCGGATTTGTTTATAATTATTCATAAATGTGGTATTTTTTTTAATAAAAGGACTTAATACCTAACGTTAAGGACTGTCGTGTGGAAGCAACCAGGATGGAAAAAGCAGATATAAATAGAATGCAATACGAATATGAAGTCTCAGCGAGTCTAATATCCAAATATATCGTCGATTTAATTTAATATCCCTTGTTCAAAAGAACGACAAGCTCACCAAAGCATGCACATACAGAATCTGTTATTTGTTACAAAAACAGACTACATGGATGATATCGACAAATAAAGAAAAAGTGTAACAAAAAATAATATAGCCAACGCCAGTGAATATCTCTCTCAGGTTGCCACAGAGCTTTTCCGCATCCAATTCGATTTCCACTCGTTTACCGCGGCGCGACGATGCTGGCTCTGTGAGCCGGTTCCGCATTGAAAAAATAAAATAATTTTATTCATTTGAAACGCTCACTGCGCTTGCGGATAGCAAGCGATAAGTAAAATTAATAAAACCTTGACTTTTGGATCGATCGCCGCTAGTGGTTGATTTTTACGACAACGTCCGAATGTTCAGATTAATGCTAGTGAGTTGGTTCCGTTTGCTTTATTATTCATCTAGCTGACCGGGCAAACGTTCTGCCATATAAATTATAACAGTATTTCTCTACTATATAGGTAATTATACATATTAACCTTCCTCTTGAATATTATTAAAACAATCATTATGTATTAAAACAAACCGCATCAAAATCCGTTGCGGAGTTTTAAAGATCTAAGCAAATATAGGGACATAAGGCAGAAAGCAACTTTTTTATACTATATATAGATATCTATACTATTCGTCTATAGGTATAAACCTTAGAGGGCAGCTTCCATTGCTCGATATTGTTACTTCATACTTTTAAAGCAACCGACGAGTACTGGGCGCACACGTTTAATAGGTATCTGCAACGTTACAAGTTTATATTTAATAAGAGTTGTTTTAATTGAGACGCTTTTCCTGAGCACTTTGTTGTAAACTTGTAATTGTTGTTTATACTTCAGTAACCAATATTATTTAATAATAGAAGAGTTGTATTTGAGTGATTCGAAGTCATTGTTCACAGATAGCACAATTTTAGTTTCACTTCACAAAAGTTCACATATCAAAGTACTGAAGAGTTTGTTACGTCTATTACACGAAAAAAAACCGGTACGTACATAATTAGGGAGTACATAACATGTATATTAAAGCTTTATATACAAAGGTAGAAACATGAATGCATTATCGTACAGTTATTTTCAACAACCATTGTTATGTTCCTACTCAGTCCTGTCAGTTGATAAATGAGTGAGCAATGTGTTGCTCGACCTCTTACGTGTTGTGTGAATTACAGCGCGAAGTGCTAGCTCATCATATTATATTGTTCTTAAAGTTATTAGCTTACTTCTAAATGTTTAGCTAGACCACATTAGGAATAGATTCACATTATATTGATTACGCATATTTCATAGAATAATGACGATAACAACTAGATCATTGCTATTAAGTCTTACTAAAATGCTTCATTTCAAACAACAATAAACATTGGGGAGTTTAAAGCGAAGCGATATTCATTATCTGAATTAATTAAGACTTAAACAACAATTAAAGCTTAAACAAGTTGTAACACAACAGCGACTCCATCACGAGATGCCGACCGCCGAAACTTTCAAACAAAGACCAATAAAGGGCGACCCGAGACTATTACAGTTTAGTTAAAAGTCACAAACTTAACTAAATTTGTGTTTCGGAACTCAATTAAAAAGTTAACGTTGAAACTCACTCGAATTTAAGCGAAGCCTCATTCGTTGAGAAATTACCAAATAAAACACTCTACAGCGGAATTGTAGTCCAGGATACGAGTACTTTTGCATGTAATTAAGGCAACGTGCTTAATGCAGGCCACATTTTTTAAGCTACGTCAAACACATGTCGACTGTTATATTTACATCTATTACTGCTGCATCTGTTTGAAGATATTTAATTTTAAACAACAATTATTATTTTACACGAATTTTTTGACATAAGTGCTTAGAAGCGAAAATAGATCCGGTGCGCTATCAACGCGCAGGTTGAAATTAGACAGCCAAAGCACACAATCATATCCAATAACAACCCACAGTATTTAAAATTCCTTTAAATAAACATCAATTGATCTCAATAGTAAACTCATTTTCAAAAGTCATTTTTTTTAATATCTAGGGACAATTCCACAGACGGCTATCCGATTCCAAATTAGGCAATTTAATGCCTGTGTTATGGTAACTGGACAGCCGATAAACATACATATATACGTACGATATATTCCTTATATAGATATTTTTTTACAACGAGACACAGAACAAACAAATGCGCTCATCACACAATTGTTTGTCCTGGGTGGGAATCAAACCCACGTCCTCCGGTTTTGCAGTCAGGTTCTCTAACCACTCGACCACGAGGCCAGTCATTCGTCATTCGGATACTTCTCAGCTTATAATTCAATTCATAACGCCTAACCAGCTTCCTGAATGGATTATCAGCGTAATTAGTGATCCTACGAAATATTATATTTAATTATTAATTGTATCCGTCCAACATCTCCGTAAAACTTCTAAGATAGTTTTCCTACATTTCTTAAAGTAAAATCACAAGATTTCGTTGTCAGAATTCGATTTTCTAGATTAAATCTTCGTGTCAAGTTTAAGTTGAGATTGCGGTTGTCTCCTTTTACCCGCCACATCTTTTTCTCCGAAGTCATAAAAGTGCACTAAAATGAAAAGCTATTGCAAAAGAAACGTAAAAAACCTTTCTAACGCCACAGGGACTTTGATCAGTAGTCCGCGGAGTTTTCTTAAGTAAAAGTTATATAAGTTTTATTATAAGCCATGTTTATATGCTCGAAAAATAGTAAAAACTTTGCTTTGTCTGCACCTCTGTGCTTATTTTGTAGCATGTTAGGGTGTGGCGGGTAAGCACCTGATAGTCTTTTCGAATAAACAATAATTTCGTCTAAATTTAATTTAGACTTTAGACTCAACTGCACTTTAGCAGCAGTTTAAATCCTGGTAGACATTTTCGATTTTAGAAAGTCATTTGCATTTTTTTATTCTTTTTAATCTAGCAAACAGGCAAACTGACTACCTGATGGTATGTGGTCACCGTTGCATACAAAATTTACACCACATTTTATTCGAACGAAGTAAAAACGAACAATCAAGCCAAACTGTGGAGGACTGCCATGAGTTCAGTTGATGTGGATGGAACTTTAACCATAGGCGAGCAGTGCGATGGAGGGAGGGTAACACGGGTACCGTTTTTATAATTCTTCCGTGCACTCACTATTGTAGACACGGTAGAACGCACAGAAAGAGCTTAAAGATTATGTCACTCGTCGTACCAGTAAAAAAAATAGAAAGGAAATCTGGAATCATTGGAGCTTTTCATGATGATCACTAATTCCAGAATTCTGCCACTATGCACGTGGTCCGCGTGCCTGACTTACGCCCTAACCCTTCTCATTCTGATATCACACCCCTAGTCTAACAGTCGAACAATAAAAAAGATTGATGATCGTACGATTTAGGAAAAAACACAAGCTTAAGTTAAAATAAGTCTGTACTACGCATCTCTAGTACAAGAGGGTTTGGTAGTCACAAGAATTTAGGTAAGGTATCATGTGAAAACGCAAATATCTTTCAAAGGATGGACACAAAAACTAAATATTTCACTGTTAAAACGAGGACCCTCTGAGGTATTTCACTAAAAGGGTCTCGGTGTCACAGTTAAACGGTGAGTAATATATTATAGCCCATTATTAGGCTTTGTAGGTGGATATTCACAGGCTTTGTGAGGCTTTAAAATCATTAGCGACACTTCTACTCAAATCAAAAGGCAACGTTGAATATGATCTACTCAATTCTCCCCTTTATTTTACCCACATCTATGTTTTTTGCTACAGAGCTAGGTACTCATTTGCAGGTTATATAAATGGAAGTAATGCATGAAAACAAAAGCATGACTATATATAAAAGTATGTTTTTAGACGGCATAAAATAATAAACATTGAGATTCTTGTTATTATTATTATAGTATCGCGCCTGGTCCTTCATGGGGATATCAAGATAACATTAAATAAAATAATATGAAACACTTTATGCAAAACCACAATCTCAAAATTATCCTCAAAATATAAATTGGATAAACCTGTGAAAGCCGCTGGCTCCAAGGAAAAGAATACCGTCTACCAAAAACGTTTTCTCTCAGTTTCATAACAACAAAATATTCCTGACAGGAGCTTTAAATTCCCCATATTCTCTTGAGACGACGACGTAGCTGGAACATTTTCCCCCCGATATTTTCATAAGAATATAGTGGTTTTGGGCTGCGCACCGACAAATTGAATCAAGACATAGATGCCCTCAGTCCTCTGTACCGTAAAAATAAACGAACCCTTTTACATGTCATGACTGAAGGGTTATGAGCGATTTTGATTCTCGTAAGGTACGAGTTTAGTGTGCACGCCTCATAAAGTACGAGTGTTTACAGAAGTATGTTATATATACGTATGTTTTTATTTAACGTATATGGTTAATGCGTGTGAAATAAAATACACTAATAATAGTTTGATAAATAAAATGATGCAGGATTATGCTCAGAGCGTAGTTAGACAAATCAAATAAGGGCTCGTGAAATTCTAATGTACTGTGTTTCCAATAGCCTCGGTAACTTTAAATAAGCTGCATAGATATCTTTACAAAACCGTATAAAAATTGGTCTATACTTGACTATTTTGTTCGTTTATTGATAACACTGGATCAATAGTTAAATCGTCATTTTTTTAATCGTCTATTTCCTTATTGTCTTTATAATTGTCACAAAACTATAAAGCCTTTTATAAATTTCAATGAATATAAATTAAATTTCATGTAATCGATTGTTTTAAATTACAGTTTTAATAATTATTTTGGATTGAACAATTTACCTACACATTATTTAAAAAGCTTTAGCCACAGAATTATTCAATTGATGGCAAATGAATTCGCTATATCTTGCCAGACGTTATATAACGTTACAATATTATTAGAGTGAAGTACCCACGGTTCCTCTCCCTCGCGACTCGCCTGCAAATTGAATCATGTCGCACATTAGCCTTTACCTTGCCGACGTTAAATTTATGCAAAACTTGTAAGTACTAGACAGTTGAGACTGGTATGTTAGTACATGTAAAGTATTGTACGTTCCATATCTTGTAATGTAACATAATACGAACAGTATGGTTACTGATAGCGCATCAGCGGTAAGAAAACTGAAACGCTCGTCTCAGTTCTCAGGAGTAACAATGCGTTCATAATCACCATCTGTCCGGTGCGTCCTGTTGCTAGGACAGTAAACCACTGGCGGTAGAAAGATTGTGTGAAGATTAATCGGTTTGGAAGTTAAACAACTCAATTGCATATCATGCTCTTGGTTAATAAAAAAAAATGCATTTATTATTTTTTGTGCGTTCAATTTCAGCGCGAGCAAAAAATTTAGTATTAAAAGCTAGTATTACATATGCCGAAATAATATTATACCTTACATAGTATACTTAAAACCTAGGTCACCTTCGTGACGGCCTCGTTATGAGACTTAATTATGTACGTGTAGGGAAAGATCTTTATATAATAAGACATGAGTACTTCATAATATTCACGTTTGCAGACATTTGTATACGGTTGAAGAGAGATTACATTCACGGAAGGCGCAGATGCGTTTCTTCAGTCTCTTGGCTCGGTGATTATACTAGTCTCTACGATGCTTTAGAATACGATAATTACATGGATATGTGTATTAAGGTTAATATAAAATATAATATAAAATTTTATAGCTTACAGAGTAGTGGTACTTGGTGTGTGAAAAACTAAATAGAGCTGTTTAAATATCTCTCAATGACAATAATATCTGTAATTACTTGTATCTAAAGAAAATTTTATTGGAAAAGAAAAATGTTTTTTTACATTAATTTTATAACAAACATTAGTTTAATATAATGTTGTTTTTTATTTTAACGGAATCCTAACTTTATTTTAACGAAATTTACGTGTAAGTACGAGCGTACAAAAAGATTGAATAGATATTTTTTGTGCGAAAACTGTTATTAAACTAGCCCGCTAATAAATCCCTTTTGGCTGAAGGTTGCGGAAAAGACAATAGAATCGGGGAGACACGAGCGTTGACAAAGGTTCTGTTAAATATGTCCCAAATGCTTCAGAATATCGTGTAAGGGGATATATGAGAAATATTGTAATTTTCGTCTAGCAATTTCGCTATTTAAGTGGGTGTATTCGATGATTTCTGTCTAGACGAAGATTTTATTAGGCGCTTTTCCATAATTATTACATTTTATATATAGAATGCGTATACAAATTGTGACGTTCAATGGGCTTATTAAGGCTTGAAATTCCCTCAATTACGCAAATGACACGTCTGGAGCAACATTTTCATAATGAGCTATACAGATATTTTTTATATTCTTCTATATCTGGGGATATTTGTTATATTTGAATTTTTGTTACGATAAAACAAATTGGAGGTATTAGGTATACTTATTGTGACATATTTAAACTTTCTGAAAAGCTGTTTATTTTCTGGTAACCAACCAGTGATTTAAATTATGCTATGGTAGCGTATCAGCTGTGTCGATTCAATTTTGAAATGTAACAAATGATGAACTCATAAGCTACAAAGTATCGCGAAGTAGCGCCGACAAGTTCGAAACAACTTGTTGATAGCAACAGCTGCGTAAATGTTGTTTCTGTTAATCCAGTCTACCGTATCAGCTTAGTCCGTGGCGGTAGCTATGTATACTCGATATTTCCTGTTATATTCGTAACTGTACTTATCTTCTCATTTGGAGCTTCAGAACACAACAATATAACGTTAGCGGAAGTAAGCAATACGCACAGTGGTGGATCTTCCACAGTTCGCGACTTTACAGAGAGTTCACATATACAACTGATAAACTTAAGAAACGAAGAACACTATTAAATTATCCATACTAAGATTACAATTGCGAAAGTAACTTTGCTTAACAACAAGATCGATTTCGTCTATCACACAGCCGTTTAGAACAACACACACACAGTTGTTTAGAACAACAGAACATCTAAGTCGATTGTGATGTAATTTTGTGTGGGGATAATTTGAATAACTTTTTTTTCTAGCCCCAAAGAAAGCTAGCGCTTGTCTTCTTCGGCATTACCAAATTTAAATTGATTTCATTGTCATTATGTCAACTGCTGAAATAAAAAATAAATCTGTCATGTGAACCAGACTTTAATTTTGTTTCCGCGTAAATATAACCGACATTCAATTCGAATATCCACGTTTATTGCATTCTACCGAGTTCCTTGGGAATGTCTTTACGGCGTCTTATTCTGTAGAAAGTGTCCGCTATCAATAGTTGTCGTGAGGACGACGCTGCGATCGTTTATCACTCGGTATTTGTTCAAAATGAATGCCTTTTCTCACTGCTGCTATTAATCATTGGGTCTATATAATTTCTATGCTTTGTAGTCTCTCAAAAGGTTAGGAAAGCAATAACAAGCTGTTTAGAATAATAAGTGTAAGTCGGAATATTTTCAGGGTATATTTAATAAGGACTGACAAATGTTTTAAATTAATGATATTCATAACTCATTTACCGAGCCTCTATTAATTACCAAATACTTTCTAGAATGATAATAGTGAACACCAAAATGTACCGGGCCACCTTAATATGACTTGCCAGAATACGAGTATACAAACCTTGGAAACTTGGATGGAAAACGGATAGCTGATAACGTTTAGATTTCTTAACGATACTTTCAGATTACAAAGAACAAATCGAACTAAGTTTTTTTGTCTTATAAAAACATTACCTGAACTGCGTTTCAGAACGATTCATCCGTATCGGTCCTTAAATTAACGATGGCAATTCGTCTTTCTAATCATTGGTTCCGAAGTCAACTAGAAACAAATTGCTACTATTTATTAAAAGTAATTTTTATAGCGTGCAGTCAAAAGGAATCAAAAACAAATAGGGTTGTCCATATATCTGAAAGCATTTTTTTCTAATACAATTCAATAGAACGAAACAATGAAAATAAAAGTAAGATGAGGTAACGAGTAGGTACCTTTAGAGGACAAGCCTGTGTGACGGCTTTGACGAAGGTAAGAGAGGCGAAAACAGGTTGTCAGGAAATCCTTAGACTCTTCCTACCCCTGCAGGAAATAGGCGTGACTATATAAATAAACATTCAACAAGCCGAATACATAAGTTATTTGATAGAAATTAACGTTACTAACGTTACTATTATTACTATTATTTTCGAATAATGGTGTATAATCAGAAGTATTTATTACTCGTATGTTTTGTGAAGAACTTTCTCGAGGAGACTATTATGTATTTCATATCAATAAATATTGGTAGAATAAGCTTGGCAATATGGATGTCAATGTATTCAACGTGAAGGTGGTAGTTTAGAAAATTTCTACGTAAAAATATTGCTATTCAAAAGTTTTTTATAAAATTTTAAGTAACATCCCTAACAATTTTATATAAAAAGTGTATTTTTAAAACTCTCCGTCTGTCGTCATGATGAACCAATTATGTGGATAAATGAACCGAAATGAGTTGAAAACGGTATCAAGATCTGTTCGTGTAAAGTTTACTGAAACTTTTGATCACGGCAACATTAAATGAGCTAGTTTGATTAAGTTTTCCCTTAGAAATGAGACTCAACTATCGTTGAGGTAAGTTCAGGAATTCAAAGAAGATAAAAACTTCTAACGATAAATATTGTTATCTACTATAGTATTAGTGTATGGCCTAAAACTGTTCTATTAGTCGTTACATAAAATATTTTCTGTTAGTAACAATACAATAATCATTACATAGTATAAAACAAAGTCGCTTTCTCTGTCATTGTCTGTCATGTCCCCTTGTTCCCTTAAATCTT
>DWUN01004971.1:0-10228 GCA_018249975.1 Passova gellias | reverse complement strand
AGGTGGTGAGCCTATTGCCATGCACCGGGCACACATCCAGACTCTGAGTCACTACTAGAAATTCAAAATTAGAAAAAACCCAGCAGTACCCTACCCGGGATTTGAACCCAGGACCTCTCGATCGGCAGTCGCGCTAGCAACCGCACAACCAACGATGCAGTGTTTTCAAAATGGTACAATCGATATTTTAGTGTTATGCGCAAACGACTGTTCCTAGTGAGGTATGTTTATTGAAACTTACAGTACAAATTAAATAATTTCATATAAAGGAACGTACGTACCATGTACATTATTGTTAAGGGCCCTGTACAATCCACATATTGTTATATTCACTAGCTATTGCTTGCCGCATATATTTCTACCACTTGTTACGTTTGGAATATTGTGCTTTAGTTTGAATGGTGTGGAGAAACACGACACATGCCGAGAAGTCACTCATGCCTATCTAGTTCAATCAGCGTAATCTCTCTCTACAGATAAAACTTGATTATTGTCATGAATGACACTATGTACTTATATCTAGTTATTTATGCTTCTATCGAATATCTTCTTCTTAATATTCTCCCAAGGATGGCTTTCAAAATTTCGGAGTATACCTTGTTCGATAAAGGTTAATCGGTTTGAAATGTCTAAAATACAAGTATCCATTGAATAAGTATCATTAGGAATTCTGCCTGACTATATAATAATAATAATATTAAAACTATCCAGGACAACCATTGGTTAGTACACAGTAAAGGTGTTGTGAGAATTTTCAAAATTCCAAGTTGAATTTTTATGACCAATGCCGCCAATGTTGAAAAATGTAACAAATTCTTGTCAAAAGCATAAGTGTGAAGCGTATCTGTTCTAAAACTAACGAAGCTATTTTTCAAGACGCTCCTTGTCTCCTTACCTACTAATAACAACAAAGATTACATCATCCAACTGGACTAAGCACTATATTTCACACGTGTCTCAAACTGTTTGGATTTAAATATCCCTATTCATACAACGCACAAGATTGATGCTCCCAATATTAATAATACCCCGACCCCTTTGTACTAAAAACGACTTTAACACTATAGCCCTTAGACTGAAATTGCAACGTTGTGAAAAAACTTTGAGTGCAGTCACAACTTTCTTTTATGCGGTTCATATGAACTTTGTGGGATCGAAGTAAAGTTGAAAATTGATTGTTACATATCTTTGTATAGTTATGGTTTCGGAGGTGACGGGCTTAGGAAATATTCGGCTTAAGAACATAGATGTCGAGTGATAGTGCGTGACGATGGTGTAGGGTTGGCGACCGCAAGGAATACGCTGAAGATCGCATTAAGGAATCCGTCAAAACTTTAGAAATACGTACATGATTTTTGTGCATTCCTTATCCAGCAGTTGATCTTATGCAATCGTTAAATAGCATTTATTTAAAAGTTCCAATTTGCTCACTCAGATCTTAAATCAACTTAAAACTCGCAACTCATAGGTCGAAACACTTCTCCAGTTAAAGAAAACAGCCGACGAGTATAGTAAAACTCTAAAATGCAGATAAAACACAATATTGTGTTCGAGAAATAAGCTAATACTTCTTGCGCAGATCAATAGAGATTTCAATAAATTCGATGTATTATAAATCTGAGTGTACCCCAGTTAAATATGTTGCTTTCATATAGCATCAATATCTATTTTTTGTCTTAGGATAATGCACAACCTACTATCAGACCCCAAATAAAGTAGAGTCTTTTCTATATATGTAAACTAATATTCATTCTGAACGGAAATCGTACCCAGAACCCTCGCTACAGTAACGAGGGGCCTCAGACGCCGGTCAACCGGAGTAGTTAATTTCAAATAACTAGAAAGCAGTAAGTCGCTTTTAACTAAATAGATTTTGTTGGAGTCCTAAGTTTCAAAATAGCTAACTCCGAAGTGACAGCCCTAAGGCAGCTCTGGCTCTGCCCGCGTTGCCTCGTCCGTGACTCACCCGTAGGTAAGCGCGGTAGATGCTGTATACCTACCGCACGAGCGTTCACTGAATAATCATTGCAAGTTTTAATACATCTATTGAATAATAATTGAGACAACTCCACGCACGGCTATCTGATTCCGCATTAGCCGATAATCTTTCTTACATTGTATAAAACAAAGTCGCTTTCTCTGTCATGTCATGTCCGTCATGTCCCCTTGTTCCCTGAAATCTTTAAAACTACGCAACGGATTTGGATGCGGTTTATTTTAATGAATAGAGTAATTCAAGAGGAAGGTTTATATGTATAATATATAGTAGAGAAATACTATTATAATTTATATGGCAGAACAAAGTTTGCCGGGTCAGCTAGTATATAATATAATGATGTTCAAATGCAGATAATTTATAATTTATACTGTTTTGACAAATATGTATAAGGTGAATTAACTTTCATGTTTAAAGTTTGGTGAGATCTTGTATGTCTGTAATATTATGTTCTATCGATGTGATTGTTTAATTAGTGTAAGTAGCTCCCAATCACTTTTATATTGATCAATTAAATACATTAATAAACATTGAGATTTATCACTGAAATTATAAATGTAAGACTCCCCACTACACCGAGTTTGTGTTTATTCTGGCTAATCTGTAAAAAACTTCTGCACGGAAAAATGCCGGTATTACGATATTTGTGTATCAAGTCTAAAAAAATCACTCCCTGCAAGAGTTTAGTGTAGGCCTTGGGATTGTTGACTAATGTTTAGTTTCTATAACTATTTATATGTATGTGAAGCACAAACCGTACTAAAAGGCTCAACCCATGAAAGCATGAAGAATTCATATCCTTGTTATTATTTACATTCCGCTAAGTTTCATTCACTTATCGTTTAGTTCAATACATTCATTCAGTCAGAGATTCATTCATTCGAATCACAGAAGCGATTATTTTATTATATGGATTACAATAAGCAAGCAATTTAGTGTCCCTATACCGAATGTATGACATGAAAGTGGAAGCCATAATTATATAAACCGTCAACTAGAGACTATTGTAATTAAGGAGGGGATATCTCAGGATTATTTTAAAAAACTACAGTACACAATACTTCTATGACATACGGACAAATTCCTTATGTATTACAATAATAATACTTTGACATATCAGTAATGGAACACTCTACGCCAAAATCTCGAATTATCTAACATGATTGTAAACTTAGAAAAACTTACATTTCTCGAAGTGGAGATGTAGTCTAGTATAGAATTGATGGACTTCTCAGAGTGATTTCTGGTGACCGCACTCTTTATGTAGGTCAGCAGCTGCTTGTATCTCGACATCATCTCCTCAAAGTTGCCCTGGACGGAGCAATCATCTTAAATGAGTACGAGGTGTGACGTCATTGACTAGTTATGGGTAAACAAGTTGGTATCTCAATTGTTTTTTATCATTTATACAAGGATTTCTAACAATATCTATAGCAACAGATTAAATAGATTCAATTTTATATTGCATTAAGAAACAAAATGGATTTATCAATTAAAAAAATTAACAATGGGCTACCCTGAACGGAATACATTTTGAACTTACCATATAATTTTTAGATATTGTATAAAAATGTATTGTTTTTCTATTAATATAACAACATACCTTAAAACTAACAAGAAAGACAAAAAAATAGATGGACATTATAGTAAGAACAGCGCATAAGAGAAGTGTAGTGCAATATGTTTAAAACATTGCTCCATATACAAATTACCATAACATAAAAATCAGATCAATGTAGGTTAGAAAGTACCAATTTAAAATTTATCTTGATCATTTGTTTGAGCGCTTTGAAGCCCCATTCTCCTTTTTCACCGCCCTCGAGCTCCAGCACCTTCTGAAAGCTGAGTAACGCAGCCTTGGGCTCGTCTTCTTTCAGAGCTTTGCTGTTGTAATATTGATTCTCGAGGTCCACATCCGGCTCTGAATTACTGTCTTCGGAATATTCCTATTCACAAAAATAACGAATAAAATAAAACATGCCTAACAAATGTATACACATAATAAAATTGTAGAACAGTTCAATTCTGTACATTGAACAAAAACTAGAGAAATACCCCTAGGGCTCTTCCTACAAGTAACACAAAACAAAAAAATTAATTTAAACATTTTTGTCTGTCTGTCTGTTGTCCGAGTTTCACACGAAAACTACTGGACGGATTTTGATGAAACTTTTTTTCACAAGTCGCATGGAAAAGCTAGTTATAACATAAACACCTAACATCGTATTGAAAAAGATTGAAATAATAATAGTTTGAATTTCAGCGTCCCACCTCAACAGGTTTTCATTAGAAAATCTAGTATGCAACCTGTAACTTCAATAAGTTATAAACATTCGATTGGTTAAATATACACACATTATACAGTCTCTGTCTCTATCTATGATTTTCTTTAAAATATTTGAGTTTTGGAAAGCTGCACTTCATGAATGTCGAAGGGATAGTATTTACAAGTTATTGGCTTTAACTTCTCTTTTAAGAGGAGATCCATGCCCAACAGTAGTTTTTAATAGTCTGTGAATATAGATAGGTATGATTTTAGAACTTTGGACTGGCGCGATTTAAATATGAGATAATTTGTTTCCAAAGAGAGAATTTCCATTTTTATTGCATATCTGTTCTTTGTAAGTTTTATATTAAAACCCATATGATACTATATTCTTCTGTTTTAATCTAGTTTAATTAAATGGAATCCTTATCGCTGTGGCTCTATGAAATTTACATTTAACGATGCAGATATAAATATAGAGGTTAGGATTTAAAAATATATTTTATTATTTACACAATCGACGTTTTTCTTTCAAATCTTAATACGAAACATATTGGATGGTATATTAACCTTGTACTTGGAATATAATCAAAGCATATAATGTAAACATTTGTAAAAACAACAAATTTTGATATAGTCTTTAAACGACCCATAGCATAACACTTACCAAGCCATAGTCTTCCTCCTCTTCACACATATAATCATCATCGTTATCTGACATTGTAAATGTGTACTTTATTCTAAATCTAAAAGCGGTATATAATGATGAACCACTTTTTAAAGCAATTAAAACACTATCATTTCTCCATTCACTGACGTTGCGGCTCTAGTACATCTGTGATCTGTCTAGATTGACTTGTTTCACACTTCTCACTTGACAAATGTCAATGAAACTACTTTGACTTGTGATAGCTCAGGTTGTATTTCACTTCCAGCAAAAACAAAAGTTATTTAAAGCTAGTTAACAACTGCATCCAATGCATATGAATAAAATTTTAATAGTCACGAACCAGGGGATAATTTTTATATAGTTTTATATTTATTTTTGGCTGAAGGTAGTTACGAACTATTGTTGTTATAAAGTTACTGATTTTAAAAAGAAAACAAACCAATCTTATTGGTCAATAAACTGACCAATAGAACGAAATCATCATATATTATTAACGCCGGGAATCTGTTAACTAGATAAATTTTAGCTTTATGTTCCCTTTATTAAACAATTTTTGTAAAGAGTCATATCAAAAGCATTAAATTAATGCTGATGTACGTAATTGGAATAGAGTAATAAGGAAAAATTTAAAGTTGGATCTCAGTGGTGGGAGTATTGTTTTCCCGCCATTTCAGGAAATTTTACAGATGGCTCGACATGGCATTGAACTCGAGGTACATTCAGAAACTGACTATCGTGACCTTAAAACAACTTTAAATATAATAACCATTATTTAATTTATGCTTTTGTCCAGGCCTTTTTTGCGAAGCGGTTAATTTGCAGGTAATGTTTTATTATTTAAAAAGAATTTGTAGTGTATTACATCTTACTATACATATTTGACGAATGTAATTTTTTTTTATAATTGATAGAAGCTTTGGTGGACAATTCGAATATACGGTTTTTGAACGTAGCTATTTTCCCGCCAATTACGATATGTATTGTATACGTGATGTCGCATTCAACTTCTGTCTTACATTCGACGAATTATTAGTCAGTTTTTAGACGTGATTGAGATCATAAGTGAAGTGAATTTGTTGTAATTTTATAAACTAATTGACCGTTCTCTTTCTATAATTATTAATAATTTGATATACATTTATAATGTCTCACATATTTGACAAGGAAAACCTTCACAATGGTGTCAATATGAAGGTTGGTTAATAGTTTTGTATTATAAAACGAGGAATTCGTAATACGTACGTAGTTTCTCATCAAATTATGTTTGGTTTTAGTCACCTGTTAAGAATGTGCTGACATTGCGAAATGGTAACATGGAGAATGATAAGATGGAAGTAGAGAAGGTGGAAAAGTCGCCGGCGTTCGACCCCCAGCTGGAGCCGCTGCTTCGCGACAACCCGCGTCGGTTTGTTATATTTCCAATCCAATATCCCGATATATGGAAAATGTACAAAAAGGCCGAAGCCTCATTTTGGACCGTAGAAGAAGTGGATTTATCCAAGGTACGTTTAATGGTATTTCTCTCCATTATTTGTAATTTATTATGTTCTTCAGTAACGTGATACAATTAGGATTCGTTTGATAACGTCACTATTAGATTCAATTCTGTTTTCAAGAATTTTTTTAAGTGAAGTACGGTGCAAACTGTAATGTAGGTCATAATGCGCGATATCCCGAGCTTTAGATGTAACCTTATGTGTCAATTAACTATTCTTGCTGTCACTTTCTGAATTGTTTTTGTTTTCTTTATACATAATAGACTTTCTCATTAAGTCTTGAGTTCGGAGACTTATTAGATCGATAGCTTGGTCTATGTGTGCAGTGGCTTAGACTTTAATCTAATATGTAGTTTAGCTGTATGGTTGTCCTAACATCTGATCAGATGGCTGTACGTGGAGATCGCCCATGTAATTATCACTATAATTTTAAGTTTACTTTGTCAACAGGACCTCTCAGACTGGGACAGCTTAAAGGATTGCGAGAGACATTTCATTAAACACGTACTGGCGTTCTTCGCGGCCTCTGATGGCATCGTTAACGAGAACCTGGTGGAGCGTTTCTCCCAGGAAGTGCAGGTGACGGAGGCGAGGTGCTTCTACGGTTTCCAGATAGCTATGGAGAATGTCCACTCTGAAATGTATTCATTACTCATTGACACATACATCCGAGACCCTAAAGAAAGGTGAGTTTACTGTATCATGTATAAATATATTAAGATGTAACTAACTTTTAATAAATTATAAATAAATCAAATATATAAGTGACGATATAAAGGAATGGTACTATACATTTAATTATTATCCTATCTTCTTAATAAACTTAATTATTAGCAATGACCCATTTGTTCGGTGGTATGTGAACCTAACTGGTGAGGCAGTATGGGTTCATTCCCACCCAGGACATTAATGTCAGATAACTTTTTATCTGTGTATGTATTTAGACATTGTTACGTATAGTTACCACAATACAGGCTTTGTAAACTATTTAGTCTTTGCTAGATTACTATGAATTGGTGATAAGATATTACTACTATCTGCTGAATAGCTTACTGCTATTTGTATAATAGGTATAAGTTAATGAGTCATCAGTTTTGCTGATTCACTCAGCAATTTGTATCAAAACATTAAGGATAATCATTATTCTGCAGAGATTTCCTGTTCAATGCAATTGAGACCCTGCCCTGTGTGAAGAAGAAGGCTGATTGGGCGCTGCAATGGATCGCCAGCCAGTCGGCGACGTTCGGCGAGAGGATTGTTGCCTTCGCTGCCGTGGAAGGGATATTCTTCTCTGGCAGTTTCGCTTCAATATTCTGGCTCAAGAAGCGAGGGCTCATGCCCGGCTTGACATTCAGCAATGAACTTATTTCTAGAGATGAGGTATGAATTGATTAATTGTTGTTTGAAATGTTTAATCTCTCGTTCCTTTTTATTTATTGTCTATTTTGTAATTACCATGACAAAAATATAATAGCAAAGTACAAAATAGACTTAGGTATTGAAAATTAGCTAGAAAGTAGATTAAAATACCACTTAAAGCTATCATCATTTATGTCGTGAATTTTTGAGTGGGGCAGTGGACATCCATCGGTCACATCTGATAGCCTGTTGCTGATCTGTATCACACATGTAAATGTAAACATGTACACATAAATGGCTTCTGTCGGCTATTACATGTCTCATTTCAGAATGCATTCGAAAATTACTTTGTATTTATTAAATTTTGCATTTATCACTTCATAATTATGAAAAGCTTTGATTTGATAATTAGCAGGCAATTTTATTTTGTAATATTTGCCGCTAACAATATCAATAAGTTTCATCAAACTAGTTTCAACCATCCTAATATCAAAATATAACAGGCAGTTACTAACCGCATTTTTAATATCACCTAATATTACCGTTATATATACAAACATAATTTACAATTGTAAAGTTCCACTGCATTCACTGATTTTTGCCAGTTCATTTGGGTCCTTAACTTGACTACTGCATGTGCGTTATGATCCTAGGGTCTGCACACGGACTTCGCGTGCCTGATGTTCAAGCACCTGGTGCAGAAGCCCAGCAAAGCGCTGGTGCTGGACATCATCAAGGACGCGGTGGCCATCGAGCAGGAGTTCCTCACGGACGCGCTGCCGGTGCGCCTGCTGGGGATGAACTGCGAGCTAATGTCGCAGTACATTGAGTTTGTGGCCGACAGACTACTTGTTGACCTCATCGGAGAGAAGGTTGGTGTTATTTGTATATTAGTGATATTTCATGTATATAAGTTTATTTTTTTCATACTTCTTGGTTTAAAAGAAATAAACGTATTTTAGGAATATATAGCCAGTATATTTCTGAAATTTGAACTATAACAATATTAAATAGACCTTTTGGTCAAGTCTATAGTTTAGGGATTTTTTCTAATAGCATTTGTCATTTCCAGCACTACAACACAAAGAATCCATTCGACTTCATGAACCTGATCAGCCTGGAAGGCAAGACTAACTTCTTCGAGAAGAAAGTAGGAGAGTACCAGAAGTGGGGAGTGATGGCCAATCGGATGGACAACGTTTTCACATTGGACGCGGAGTTTTAAGCCCCTTTAGTACTCCGACCGCACCGGTCCCTCGGGACTGGCAGTATTAAAAATCCCAATCACACATTGTGTTAAATAAATTAGATATAATTTAATATTAATCTCTTGACTATGAACACCGAGTGTGTTTCAGCAATTGTACCTAACTCAGTTAGTTTAGCCGTTAAGTTACTTAATTAATTATTGTGAAATTGTGTCTGAAACGGTGATTTGAAATGATTCTGCTGTGAATGAATGAAATCATTTGTGTGAATTAATACTGTATTTAGATTATCGGACTATTTGTGATGTAATTATAATGATGTTTATATTATAATATATTTTGCACTGCAATAATGTTTTTATTTCTTAACATGACAATGTAGATCTATACTAACAAGCACATATTCTGAGTAACTAAATGTGCCACAAGCTACAGTCACAAATTGACTTCTACCAATTAATATTGAATGCTGTAGTCTTCGAGCTGTCCCAGAAAGACGTTAAGATCAGGACACAACAAAAATTAATTTTTTTTTTCCAATCACTTGTAACATTGCCATAACCCAAATAGGCATCGACATTTTTCAATCAAATATTTCCTATTTAATAATAGAATCTTGTGAATTATACAGAACTCTTGTATAATAAAGAAAGCTGCGTCGTAAAGGTTGTTCGATTTGGTTCAGTAAATATTCGCAGTCTCTGGGAATTCGGTAGTAATTTACATACAACAAAATAGTATTTGTTGTAAGTCATAAGAGACTCATTAAGTGTTGGAAGTAACCTCGAGCAAGAAATGATAAGACAGTTTAACAATAAAATTATATATTAGGAGCTAGTTGAGGCTAATGTTTGGGCTTGTCGCGCACGAGGCGGCGTAGCAGGCGGTGGCCCGACACGAAGGTGAGCGCGGCCAGCGGCAGCAGGTAACGCACCGTCTCGAACATGGTGAGCTGCAGCCACAGCACCGCGTACAGCGCCAGCGAGCCTGCGCACAACACGGCCCGTCATCCTCTCGCCCAATAAACCACCTTACAACGTTCCCAACAGTGTGCTGAGTGCGAGTTCAACAAATGTATTCACGGTGAGAAGCGAGCGTGAGTCGCTACGGTATTGACTTGTCAAATGTCAAATTTTGTATTTCGTACACTTTGAGATCTCGAAACAACCAATCACGTGCGATTATGTTCCCCAGTGACAAGAGCTATTGACATTGGCACTTGCAAAAATTAGT
>DWUN01004970.1:0-10230 GCA_018249975.1 Passova gellias | reverse complement strand
CTATACTAATAATATAAAGCTGAAGAGTTTGTTTGATTGTTTGAACGCGCTAATCTCAGGAAATATTGGTTCGATTTTAAAAATTCTTTCAGTGTTCGATAGCTCATTTATCGAGGAAGGCTCTAGGCTGTATAACTTCACGCTAAGATGAATAGGAGAGGAGCAGCAATAAAAAATAAGTTATGTGGCAGAACAACGCTTGCCAGGTCAGCTAGTATGTATATAAGTCTGTTAAGTTATGTTGGCACAAACATTTGCCAAACACGCCAATGGCTGACGAGTTATAGTATTAATATTAACGAGTGGTAGAAACCGCGTTGGCCGCGTCTGAATAGATTAGCTCGATCATTGTCCATGTCGGCCGGTCCAGGCCATTCGGTGTCTACTCGAGATGGGCCGAGAAGTTATACCGGATAACCGGGTACCTAGCCGTACGCGGCTCGATTTGAACCGAGCCACGCACTCCGCTGAGCTACTCGGTATGTATTTAAATCGTGGCCAATTCCACACACAACTATCTGATTCCAATTTAGACCATCCATCCCTGGCTTAGTCCATCTCCGATTCGATGAAATGTGCAATAAACGTTAAAATTATTTCAATACCACGCAGAAACATGTACAACAGCAAATCGAATAGTGTGCGGGTAGACAGAGAAACGCTTCGTTACGAAACGTGCTAGTCGAGTGTAACAATATTGGTTCTAACGTGCGATATAAAAATGCAAACAAATCAATGTTTTGCACAACGAAATCGCTCGAGTGCTAACATATTGACATTTCGTAAGCAGTAGCAAAATTAAATACTACTTAAGCTTTCGTAATACAACAATTCTGTGTGAAAATTAAGCGCTGCAATGCTGGATTGTGTAAATATTACGTACTAGATGTTAACTGCGGCATCGCCCGCGGGGTCCAAGGGAAATGAGATTGAATTGTGTCTCCAAGTTTAAACAAACAAAATCACTTTTCCATTTACAATAGTAGCATATATTTCGACATTATAAAGAGACGCAACACTGATGCCAAACTACGTATCGTCTGTAGCGACGTGACAGATGGTAAATAGAACAAGCGAAAACAATTAACAATCTAGAAAATCTTAAGAAGCAATGACTAAAATATACAGTAATTAGTTCAAGCATTCGTACAGTTTTAATGCTTTGTTTGTTTAAAATATGTAAAACTGTATGAGTCATACCTACTGCTAGATGAACATTGTCAGCCCTTGTAGACGTGGGGTTAAGGACCGGGCGAAATAGAGGTCTTAGGTTCGATTACCAATTAGACAAACGTTTGGGAGCACATTTGTATGCTGTCTGGATCTAATAAAAATATCTATATAAGTACTATAATGTATGTTTAAAATGTATGTTTATCAGCTGTCCGGTTACCCTTAACACGGGCATTCAGTTGCCTACTTTGGAATCAGATAGCCGTGTGTGGAATTGTGCCAACTATTATTATTATCTACAAATATTCCTGTCTGGATATGAACCCAGACCCCCGGAATGGTAGATTACGGCATCACCGCCTCAACATTTATCGTTACTTAACTCACAATAAGTAACAGACTCAACTCGTTAGCGTTACACGAAGCATCACTAAATCTTTTGTATTGGATTATGTCGATTTTAAATACATCAATTTGTATTCCGCGAATGCTCGACGCGCGTATCGAATGGCAAACCGGCGCACCGCTAAACCCATAAATGGCACAGCACACCGTCGAATGGCACGAAACGTGGCTGTCATGCCAGTTACGGTCGCATGTCAAACTGTCATTGACTGGCGCGTGCTGTTTAAGTTTCAATCGTATACGTGTGAGCTTCGCCATGTGGCAAGGTGCCATGCACTAACCATAGATAAAGGATTACCACTCATCTATGTATACGTATAAACGAAATTGTAGTGATTTCAAACTGCGTTTTCTCGAGTACTTAGTTATTTACACGATACAAAACACAAACAGGTTTTTTTGGATTCTTATTTGTCTATCTGTTTGTTCAAGCTCTTGTACGGTTGAACAGATTTTAATGGGACTTTTGCTGGAAGATAGCGGAGGTTACAGGGCATCATGTAGGATAGTTTTAATCACGAAATTCACACGCGAGCCTCTAGTCCACAAGTTCTCAACTTAATCCGTCTACTGCCCACTGTAAGAATCAATTATTTTCTAGCCCCCCCAACCCAAACATATTTTATTTTTAACAAGGGGACATAACAGACATAACATGACAGAGAAAGCGACTTGTTTTATACTATGTAAGATATTCCAAGTCTGTCATATGTCCCTGCCCGCTCTGGATCACTTCATTGCCCCCAATTTTCTTTAGCTAGACCCTTTACCGACTCCCTAACTAATAAGGGGGCGACAACATACATACATAACATCACGCCAGGTCCCTAATGGGGTAGGCAGAAAGCACCGAGTGTCAGATATCTCTTCTTGCAAACCTGACTCGCATCGTCTTGGGGCGACAAAAATTTGAGAAAGACTGCTCTAGTCGCTCCATGTGCATCCAATAATTCTCCACTAACCCGCTCGTCCACTGGTATTTGTCAAGCTTAACTTTCAATGTCACAAATCATTTGGCGACACGAGAAAATCGTTGAACTAGAAAATTTAATTAACGCGATAGAGATTCACAGATTTCACCATCTTGTGGAATCTGGGAAGGAGAATGCGCATCTAAATGCGACCCATATAATGGCCATACATGTAAATTAATAGCCTAGTGGTTAGAAATTCAGCCTTCCACTGCGGGATCTGGGTTCGATTCTTCGCACCTCCGACTTGTTACGTGCGTTTTATAGCTACAATTTATATATCCTGAAACCTGCACATCTTAGAGATGTTATAAAGTATATATGATATTTTCTTGGGCATGTGAAGTCTATCAGACTATGGCCTAGATCCGTCCCACTATGAGAAGAGACCCGGTCCAGCAGTGGATCAATAAAAGGGTCTAAAGAAACATATACGGCTGGCCTTGGGGTCGAGTGGTTAGACGCCCTGACTGCAAAACCGGAGGTCGTGGGTTCGATTCCCACCCAGGATAGACATTTGTGTGATGAGCACAATTGTTTGTTCTGTCTGGGTGTGATAAAAATATCTATATAAGTATTGTATACCTAGTATATGTTTGTGTACGTTTATCAGTTATCTGGTTAACTGATGGTTTAGGGTATAACTCATTAAACCAGGTCACCCGGATATAAAGTATCCGTATGTAAATGCAACACCTGCTTCTTGTTTCATTGGCAGCGGAATTTGAAAGATGCTTTTAATTACACAAGCTGTTGGTATTAAAGCTAATTAATTCGGTATAGTAAAGTAAGCTATGTATATCTAAAGATATTTATAAAAATCCAGTCAATGACTTGGACAGATGGTAGTATCATGGTTTTAAGTGAATAGAGAGATATGTCTGAATTCCATTAGGAACTTCACGGTTCAGACATGTCTTCTTCAAACACTAATATTTTTTTTTAATCTGTTCTGTTTACTGATCACTAAGCATGCTGTTTACACCATTAATTGATTTGACACTTGATAATAAAATCAATATTGTAATTGCTTATGATAGTGATCACTTGTTGTTGGTTGGTGTTGGTGTAATTGAATAAAATAAATAAATACATAAATAAACACAGCCGAACCAAAAGGAACCAGTTTTTTTGGTATTGTTATTTATTCTGAGTCGAAAATTCAAAATAAAAAAAACTTTATCAAATTACTCCTTAAACAAAGCGAAAAGCTACAGATATATATAATATAATATTTACTGAACGGTTTCTTTAGCTAACTATTCAATTTATCGTCTGGTTTTTAATGAGCAATTACTTCTGGCCGGCTTTAAAATGGAAATACCGAAATGAATACAAGACTAAGCTTATGAGGAATCTTTTCATATTTTTCACAAAAGATTTACAGGCGCAATTATCTTTGCATTTAATCGTTATTGCGACGTTCGCACAAAAGGAATACGAAAGAATCGAACAATAGCGGCTAATCCTCGTTGCGATCGGATTGTGATCCTTGAAATAATAAGGCGTGGGGTCGTTAACCTCGTTAGGGTAAAAAATGTGTAAAATCGTATAACACACCTCGTTAGAGCCAAATTAGGGCTGCGTTTGACATGAAAAGACAAAGACAAAGACAAAGTCAAAGATGTTTATTTGCACAAATACGGGTACATATAAAGATGTTACAAGATTATTAGTTCAAGCCATATTTTGCCTTTTACGGCGTACAAATTTAAGAAATGAAAGTAAATTTAACAAAAGTTCGCTAGCAGGTGATTAAAGGGACGAAACGATTTCTGAAAGAGTTTGTTCCTTTTTAATTTATTCATTTATTTATTTACTCATTGATCGTGGAACATAGGTTTCCAATTCATATTATGTTATGTTAAATTCCTATTGCCTCCGTATTGCCGCCGTAAACGGGCATATAATTTCTAATTAAAATATACATATATGTCGCTATGAATTATATAAAATCGATACACGATAAACCATTATTATTATAAGGGCTAGTACCGCGCGCGGGATTTACCTCGCGTGACAGGTAAACCGCCTTTATGTCATACTCGTATCATACCTACAAGCGCTTATCACTTTGCTTCATTGTCAATAATTACCGCAGCATAACGATTTTTTTAGTTTTATTTTAACCCTTTACGTTACATAATCGAAGTTTTCATACGGAATGCTAACTATTTTGAAATATTCTATCGCCTATGTTTATCAACAACTAGCCGACCGGGCAAACGTTGTTCTTCCATATAAATTTTAACAGTATTTCTCTACTGTTTAATACATGTTTTATACTAATAAACTTTCGTCATGAATCACTCTATATATTAAAAGAAACCGCATCAAAATCCGTTGCGTAGTTTTAAAAATCTAAGCATATATAGAGACAGACAGCGGAAAGCGACTTTGTTTTATACTGTGTCAAGAAAAGATGTAGGATTCTAATGGTGAAGGAATTTTTCGAATCCGATCCAGTACTTTCACAGCCAATTCAATGCAAACATCTAAATGCTTCCTCTTTATAATATTTAGCATATAAAAGAAAACTGTTACGTTCTCCATCAGCCCTAACACCAGCTAGTTCACCTCTAACCCTAGCGTTATTTATGGACGAGATAACAGCCCTTTGATGCTTCATCTCCAGTAATAATCTCTGATGGCCATTACACGTTATTGTACAATTACGTTGCGTAAAGCATCGCCCGTGTTACAATGTTATTGAGATATAGATCTTTTGGTGCGATATTCGATTAATATTGAATACATGTTATTACTGATATTTAATGAGCTATTAAGAATTGAAAACGTTATTATGAACGTTATATCGTGTTTCTCGAATGTTCCATAAACCGCAGTCCGGTTAGAAGATAAAAATATGATTTGTAAAAGAACTGGAACTTGAATGCCTGTGTTATGGGTAACCGGACAGCTGATAAACATAATATATTATATGTAGGACATAATACTTACATAGTTATTTTTATTACGACCAGACAGAGAAGAAACAAATGTGTTCATCACCCAAATGTCCTGGGTGGGAATCGAACCAACGGCCGCTGGTTTTGCCGTCAGTTCCTAACCACTCGACCAAGAGGCCGTCACTCGCGAACATCACACAAGTATTTGTATTGAGCAAGAATCGAACCTATAACCTGGGTACAGTCAGGGTCAATAACCACTGTCCGTTGCGACTGCTTATGCCTTGCGTGTCTACATAATGAACATAAATAGTTTTATGTCAGACATTTGTATGTAATGACTGAAAGCAGTGTTTCTCAACGCTTTTTATGTACCCAGGAAAAAAAAATGAAATAAAAAGCTTTACAAGCCTTTTCACTATAAAAATGTTAATAATATTTCAAGTAAGCGAGAAGCATATTTTTCATGTTACACGACAATATAATTATGATTTTATAACACTATCAAAATTCATTGGTTTAATAAAATAATTATCGCACCCTTTCCCCCCCCCACCCCACCCCGCGTATGGTTCGCGAGCCCCAGTTTGAGAAGCGATGACTTAGAGAAATCATAACACATTTCCACGACTGTAATTATATTTGTCATTGCCCAGCCTGAGCCTTATGCTCGTTGGCTTTCTACAAATCGTGCGCTTTCCAAACGGAAGGTAATTTTTCATTTCATTTCTCCCTTCACGCTTGAACTATTCAGTACAATACTGTTTGAACTGAAAATCAAAGTCGTGATGAAAGCGCAACTTAGATTTTATTATAAAACAACGCTTTTACCCGCGGCTTCACTTTGCGCCCGTAACGCCATTTGTAGTGCTAGTTTGATTAAAACGTGTTTTCCTGTCAAAATTCCATAGTTTCCCGCGAAAAAGAATAGCCCATGTCATTCTCCAAGCCTTTAACTGTCTCCATACCAAAAATCACATCGATCCGTGACACCGTTTGAACGTGAAAGAAGGACAACAAACAAACAAATACACGTTCGCATTTATAATACAATATTAGTAGGAATATGGAAACGTTCAAAACAACTTTAACATTATTTTCATAACATTGTCATGATAAAAGGTGGATGATGTGAGGACCGGATGGAGATGGGAAGATTGGAAGAGGAGAGAAGAGAAGATTCAGATAGCGGCGTCGCTACGACAAGAGACGAAATAATATAAGAAGTTCGTGAGGACTGTAGCTTGTGAAAATGCTCTCTGCTTATCCCTGTGGGACAGGGCGTGACTGTATAACAATTACAAAGTAGGATTACTGTGCGTAAGGAGTTGCGGAGTTGGCTTTTGTGGGTAGACCGTGGGCGATGAGGTAGTATCTAAGTAATGAAAATTCATTTAAAATAACATTTCAACATTCTCAAATCCATTTGCCTGTACAGCCGAAAGGAATCTATATAATTAATAAAATTGGTGTGTCTGTTTGTAATATTATAATATACCACTTTGTGCCCGACTTCAAAAAGGAAGAGGTAGGTACTCAAGTCGTCTGTATATTTTTTAATTTTTTTTTATATTTCTTACCGCATAACTCCAAGAATAACAATAATTCTACCTTGTTTACTTTTTAGTGCATATTAATTTGTTTTAGAATAAATTACTATTTGAAGTCGGTTTTAGTTTTTTTGTTAAAAGTTATTAATATTCTAAGAATTGATGTTGCTATCAACATCCAAGTTTCCTACGACGCAAACCAGTAAATGCTGACAAAACTGTCGTGATGGGTTATATAAGAAGGCCATTTTATAACTTTCTGCCAAAAAGAATACTTCGTTTAATGTAACAACGCTACACTATTGTTACGCATGATTCGGCAACAGCTGAACTAAAAGGCATATAGGCCGATGTGGCAGAAACGTAAAGCGCGATGCACGGTATGCCGGCCCCGTCAAACGACGACGCATTCTAGTTCGGCAGTAATTTACAAAGACAAAGACAAAGACGTTTATTTGCGCAAATATGGGTACATATCAAGATGTTACAGGATTATTAGTCCAAGCCATATTTTGCCCTTTACGGCGTACAAATTCAAGAGATGAAAGTAAAACAACAATAAGTATTTACTACTGCTAAATTATTATATGAATTAATTATTACACACATGTAAGATTTAAAAAAAAATCATAAAACCTCGAGTAAACTTTATGTAGTGGTTCCAAGTGTTGATACTACACATACCTACGTATTCAGATTTCAAGAGTGATTCCAACAAATAGTTTCATATTTCATAAATGTATTGATATTACGACCTGAATGCTAACAACTTAGTACTAACAAACTGAAATTGTCAGCCTCACCATCACAAAAAAATTATACAATAGAAGCGTTAGAACTTACTTCTTATGCATTTTAAGTACAAAAATTCCATATGAATTAATTATAAAAAGTATTGATAACCGTTTGAAATTTAACCGATACGCATTACCGTGAAAGCGCCTTTGGTTTTCTTTACAAATTCAGTCGAAACCCTTCAAAAATCGGGTCACATTTCGTAGGAACCGTAAAATAAGGGGTCTACGTGAAGTCACGGAAATTCGCTTCGATTAGGGCGCTTCCATACGTAAAATTGTTGGGTTACGAATCCTTACAGAGAATGTAAGCCACCTGACATTCTACAAATGAAAAAATGTATAACTGTAATACAAAAGTCATAACGATGTTTTGTATATCTGAAGAAATACAGTTTGGTAAGCTAAAGAAACTTTTGCTGAAGTCGTTAAAAACTGCTTATTGTAACCAAAGTAAATGAATTAGAATATTGATATATTGAACATTACATTGTAATTATATTTGTCTGTGACTTTTCTCAAATGCTTATAATATAGTTATTGACACGATACTAAAACACAACCCATTTTTTACATTTTTGTCTGTCTTTTGTTTAATCGAGCTTTCACTGGAAGATAGAGGAGGTTACAGCGCAACATATAGGCTACTTTTTATTCCAAAAGTCCAACGGCATCGAAATATACGAGAGCAACACCGCGGAGCACAGTATAAAATATAATTCTCATAATAATATCAGCGTCGATCAGAAGAATTCACTTTTACGCCCACACGTAAACAGAGGTAGAGATATTTGGCACTCGGTGCTTTCTGCCTACCCCGTTAAGGACCTGGCGTGATGGTATGTATGTAAGCAATGAACTTGATTCGGGTTCGATTTACAAACAGCCAAAGATCATTTCACCGCCACTGACCACGGAAAGCGTTTGGTTGGCCCGCACTAATGTTATTCATCTTCATCATATTCATATGGAACGGACATTTGCAACAGCCATAAATACACATAATAAAGTTCCACTGTTTCTTCCTCGTCTCTCGTAATGGGTTTCCTTTCATATTTGAGAAGTGTAGACTGGCAGACTTCAAACGCTACGTTTCCTTACGATGTTTTCTTTCAACATTAAAACGAGAGATATTTAATTTTTAATTTATCAAACGCACGTAACAAGTAGGGGGTGCGTGCCAGGATCGAACCCGATTGGGAGAGGCTGAATTTCAAACCACTAGGCTACCACTGCTACTACAATTTGTATTTGTACTATATTTATGTACTATTGTTATTGCTTCATCAGGGCAAATCCATGGTTGTTTGCACCACAATGAACTAGTAATGTTACAGATATAGCATATGCTATGCGTACTTATATTGATAAATAAACAGAAACTCCACAAAATCACCGCACCAGCAATCATAGGCTTGACACGATTGCATAAGTTACTCGAACGGTAGGCGTTGGGCGAGTTAAATTAATTTTCAGTAGCTATTAACAATAAACCCGAATAGCCTCTACCCACTGCGAGATAACTGCCACTTTGATAAACGACATAGTAAATCCATACCACTATTGTAAACAAGCTGCGCCCGCGATTTCGTCCGCATCTCAATTTAAATTGAAAAGTAGCCTAAGTTGATCCTTATTACGTCAGCTATCTGCCAGTGAAAGTCCCGTCAAAATCGCTCCAGCCGTTCCAGAGATTAGCCGGAACGAACATAGAGGCAGACAGACAGACAAAAATCGTAAAAAATGCTATTTTAGTATATGTACCGTGTATACATACATATGCATATAGTAAAGAGCGGTTATTTTTATATTACAAATAAACACTCTAATTTTATATATTTGTATAGATGGGACAGTGTGTTTGTTTGTCTTTCTTTCGCGTCATAACGGAGCAACGGATCGATGTGATTTTTGGTACGGAGACAGTGGAAGGGCTGGAGAGTGACATAGGCCAATCTTTATCGCGAGGAATTATCGAACTCGCACAGGAAACCGCGTTTAAATCAAATCAATTCGATATTACGTACGAAGATACAAACGATAGTTATTATGTGAACCTTTTTAATCTGTATCCAACGTGTGGTGCGTTGTGTAATTGTTTATAACCTGTGCTGTCAAAACGCATTTGTCACGCTCGCTCTGTTCGTTGTTTACTCTACGCCGACCGCTCGCAATCTCGACACCGCTCGCTAGAGCGAATAGATTATCAGATTTATCAGTCTCGATAGTGTCAGCGTTAATCGAATGTTATAAATGATATTCCTTAATGCATAATCCGTTATGATATCCGTAGTCTGTCCTAGATAGCTCGGTTGGAGAAGGAGACAACCTAGACTATTCCGAAGACGGATGAGCTTCCAGATCCAGATCGACTGCCAAATATCTCTGTCCTTGCAAATCTGACGCGCTTCGTCTACATTCATCCTTC
>DWUN01004969.1:0-10230 GCA_018249975.1 Passova gellias | reverse complement strand
GCACTAAAAAGTAAAATAATTCAAGGTATAATTACTGTTATTCTTGCAGTCGGTGTCAGCCAAGGAAACACTACAATATACCTAGCAATAATAATACAAGAATACAACATACATGACTGACATCGACTCCAAGAATAACAATAATTTCAGCTTGAATTATTTATTTACTTTTTAGTGCATATTGATTTGTTTTAGAATAGAACTATTTGAAGTCGGTTTTTATGTTTTTTTTAGTGGTTGATTTAAAATGGTTATAGGCGTGCTTACGTAGCCCTCCTACATCTTGACGTCTTTACAAGTTGTCTTGTTTTTTAGCGACTTTTCCACTAAGGTAATGAATGCTCACTGCGCGGTACAAGTACACCTGCGGTGCCGCTCAAAAATAGACCGTAAGAGTAGCCAATGACAGTCGATTTTATATAAGGCATTACGCACAGAAGTGGAGGCTGCAACAGGTTGGCAATATGCACATTCGTATATTAACGAAGAGGTGACATGCGGCCGCGAGAGGAGTGCAGGTGCGCCGCGGCCACGTGCCGCCCGGCGCAGCGGTCATCGTTGAAAGGCAAATAAAGGGTGCGCTCGGGAGATGCACCGGAGAGGAGCGCGCGCGTGCCGGCCGCCGGCGGCTCGCTCTCGCTGGCGCTCGACGGTCTTCGATCGCAACCAGTCGAGAGCGACCTCACAATGGTCCCGCATAAAGACGCGATGCGTTTCATTGATCAATTTCAATTAATTGTCGAGAGACGAGGAAAAAGTTGGCTTCGTTCGCTGCACGTTTTTGTTGCGAGGGCGCGTGCAAGAGTGGCGCGATCCCATGATGAGTCACTGCAGTACGCTGCGCTCGTCCGTCGCGCACACCCGGCCCGCGCTATCTCATCTTATCTCATCTTAACTTTCAAAATTGTAACTCCATATCGTTGTATCGGATCGCAGATAGTTCCATGCCATGAAATGTTGCAGTTACACATTTTGTCGCGACGCGCGTGAGACGATCGTGGCTTCCCGATGCCTCGACGTTTCAATCGATATATGTATACATATCGACTGCAGCAAGTAACATTTTGACCGATTTTGTTTTATTGCGTTAGAAGTCTTAGAATATCCATATCTTTGACCTCACAAAGTGTTAAGTTTCGAAAAGGACATTGTCGATGTTTTCCACTTGGAAATAAATCGGACGTTTTCGTGGCGCTCGATTAACAAAGTGGGTAGATATGTTCATTTGGCCGTACTGAAAGAAGACACTTTTTCACTTCCGACTTTGTTAATTGCTGCAGTCGATATGTACATATATGTACACTGTTTGTTGGATTACAGATAATACAAAATAATGATAATAATAATATCCGGGGACAATTCCACACACGGCTATCCGATTCCCGTATTATGGTTACCGGACAGCTGATAAACATACATATATACACTCAATATAATACTTATATAGATATTTTTAAGGGGTAAAATAAGGGTAGAAATATTTTAAATATGTTGTCTCCGTTTGAAAAATGGTACGCACAAACAAATATAATATGGAAATGTTGATAACATAGATTGTAACTGGTAATAGTGGCAGGCTAGTGGCAGACCAGTGTCAGGCCCGCTGGCCTGACACCACTGGCTTGCCGCTGCAAGCCCGATCCGCTCCTGTTTGTTGACAATACCAAATACTCAGATGCGCATATCATGAAACTTAGAAGACCGAAAACAATTTTAGTCACACACTGAAAATTACTACGTCATGAAACATGAAAAACTTTGCAATCCTTAATACAATCAGTATTAAGCATGCTTATGTAATTTCACACGAATCAGACTAATGTGCGCTATCTAAAAATATTAGTGACAATCCAAACTAATTCGACTTGCCTGACATTTATAAGACTATTCGTCTTTCTACAGTTATTTTCTCAATTGGTTGTAGCTGTCCGTAGACGCCGTTCCTTCAAAATATGCGCCATTGTGGCTTACCGTTTACATACGGTACCCTATAGCGTTTTGCAATTTCGAACTGGTAAATCTTTCATTTCAAGTTGCCAAACATATCAATAGGCCAAAACAATGAAACCACGTACACATATTTTAATATCACATCAAAGTTCGATACTAAATCAATAATTAACAGATATATTAAGCGAAATCACAATATTGAGTTTTTCCCGCGCCCGCTCCGTTCCCGCTCCGCTTATGGAATGTGTCCGCAGCCGACGCAACCCCCTATATAAACGCGATTCTCCTTCGCGATCACACAGTGCTACTTCGTTCATTGTTGCTTTATTTACAGCATACTTCATAACCTTGTGATTTAGTACAAAATATCTAAGTTTTAATTTCCAAAACACCAGAATCTACGGAGTTCGGTAAGCATGATAATTATTTTTACATATCTTTATGAAAAGAGTATTCCATTTTCAAATTTGTGTAATTATATAACTTTGCGTTGTACGATTGATAATTTTTTAAATCTATATTAGCAAGTATGGATATTAAGTTACGTTCTTTTTTTAAATTTATTCAACAAATTGCAATCCACCTGACGGGGTAGCTTGTCTTTAGACCGTCAGTTTGAATACGGAATTTACAAACTATATGCTCACATTGAGAGCACATAAAACATTCTTAATTTAAAAATTCTTATATATTCTAATCTTAAAGTCTTCATATTGGTATTTATGGATAATCTATCAAAGCAACACTGAAGTGACATGTTGTAATAGTGGGAAGAACAAAAATATAGAGGATAAACATATCCCACAATATAATATGATACTACTTCCATACCATTTTTACTGACAAACTAGTACTAAGCGTGACTGATTTTGGGGATAAACGTTATTCTGACAGAAGACTTGGATCCCACAGTGAGCTGATAAAAAAGTTGTCGATGTTAACTATTGTTACTTCGATACCCTTGTAATACGTTACGAATATGATCTAGGACTTATACTTAAGGATAGGATTAAAACAAACTGCATACGCTTCTAGTATGCGTGATCTATGTGAAGACACGCCTTAGCATCATAACTGAAAATTAAAAAAAAAAAAACAAAATATATTCAAAGCTGTCACAATGTAGCGTAATTAAAATGAACCAATATATCGTTCAGAATGAGATGGTTTTAAGAAATTTTGAAGTTACACGGCCGATTATTCTGACTGCATGAGTAATGTAATGTATACGATCAGAAATTACTTTCCTATTTAACATTCATATTAAATACATTTTACATTAATTACATGTCAAAACTATAATCACTACTACTACTACTGTTACCTACTATTACTACTACTAGTACTAGTACTAGTTCAAAATCATCGAATAAAAAAAAGTTATATTAGGGGCGGTCGCAAGAAAGTTAGTCTCTCGCATCATCGAAGGCGCACTCGCAATTAGTTATTGAGGTTTACGTTCAGTTCAGTTCAGGTAAAAGTTCATTACGTTTTAAATGCAAGCCAATGGAATACCATCAGGGAATACCCTGCCATCGTTCCTGCTATGTATAACTTGGCATTATTCAAAATGAGAGTGAATAAGCTGTTTAGAATGCAGCTCACTACTATTAAATGAGCTAGAATTAGGTAGAAAGTAACGTGCATTATAAATCTCAATATACAATTTAAAAAGAGATTAAAAAAACATATAAACCTGCGATACACATAGATAGATTCTTTACATGACTGGCAGTTTTTATTTAGTAAATAATTTTTTTGAAAATTGTATGAAACATGGTAGTCAGTAATTGGTCAGAGTGACAATTTGCTTGTCAAAATTACACAAAATTCAAATAAGGAACACTTTTTTAAGCGACAGGTATGTCTGCAAACAGGTATATAATTAGTACGGTTTATAAAAAAAATGATATTCATAAGAACCGATATTTTAATGTTCTTTTATCGCATTATCATATCGAGACATTTTTTTGGTCCATCCACTAAGGGGCCTAAAATATACTATATAAAAGCACCCTTTTTAAATATTCAAAGATCGAATAAAATGATACGATCGCGAACTGAAATAAGCGTGAGTTGTGATTTGATAAAATATGAAATGTCGAAGATTATTTCGTCATTTTTATAATATTCTTGTGAAGGAATTATCAATCGAAACATTACGATGTAAAAAATTATCATAGCTTGTGTCCTCTTTCAGGAGTCAACTTAATCTTGTAAAGAATTTTATAAAAATGAATGGATCTACTGATATTGCTTAGTTCGGGTCCGAGATGCATATAATGCTTAAGGTACTTTTATGGACAAGCTATTGATTCTACACAAGGCTTTTTTCTACCTGTTTATAGTCCCTTTACCGGAGACGGGTCTCCTTTCATAATGAGAAGGTTCAGACTGACTTTACTCACTATAAAGAACTTTACAAGCGATAGTTTAGTGTTAGTCGGACTTTTCAAAGTTACGCGCATTTTACAAATCAAAAACTAAAGTCGCTATAACTGTGAAGGAAAACATCGCGAGAAAAGCTGCACACGTTAGGCTTATTTTAAAGGAAACTAAACAGTGAGGTCGATATATCACAACCTGTCGGTGCTCGGACAATCAATTACTGCCTTTATTTACAGCGGGTAATCTATCGACCTCTTGCCTCGTGGGTCTCTATTGACAAATAATAACAATTGAATACGAGCCACCGAGGCTTAAGCTTTTAAGTTGTTTGAAAAGTTTACAACAACAACATAGCAATGAAAAAAAAATGATAATTCCGAAAAAACTTATAAGCAAAAATTATCACTATTTTCCCATGCTTGGAATAATTTGTTTTTTATTGTTATGGTACCAGCTACGAAATATACCCTATGCAATAAAAAGAGAATTATTAAAATCGGACTACGCTGTAAAAAGTTATGCGTGATCATACATAAAAAAAATTATAAAAAAATATGTAAAAATATACCTAACGAATTCAGAACCTTTTTTTTAAAGACAAGAAACATCAGTTGACAAACGGAGACGAACGTTGTGAATTGTTTTGCTTTTGCCCATTAACATACAGATAATAAAAATAATTGTAATAGCGCAGTATTATCAAGAACGTCTGTGACTATCGGCCAATGACGCGTGCGTAGTTGATCCAATAAGCTTTAAGCGTGATATGTGCTAGGTTTGTATGTCACTGTCACACATGTGGACTGTGTTTATTATTAATGTATACTAATACTAGCTTTTGCCCGCGACTTCGTCTGTGTGGAATAGTGACATTGGGCAGTATTTGGAGTATTTCAAAATATATTACAGCCTACACGTCGCCGAGGGCTTATAGCTATATAACTTTTTGCGTGAAAGCCGGACAACAGACAGACAGACAAAAATTTCAAAATGACTTTTTTGGTTGTGTTTCTTGTATGAAGACCCCTAGGGGTATTTTTTTTGTTTTTATTCAATATACAGAATTCAACTCTTCTACAGTTTTATTATATGTATATAGATAGATTACAGAGAGGTAATGTTTGTGAATGAGTCAGTATGCAGGAGGTAATCTTCGAAACTACTCATCCGATTTTAAAAATTCCTTCACCAGTAGAAAGCTGCGTTATCACTGAGTGATATGGCAACATTTTTTAACAAATAAAAAATCCTAATTGGCTTAGTAGCCCTCGAAGATTCGTAGACTCTGATCCATTCCTCGAGACGCATGCATGCGTCACATTTATAACCTTAACGATTGCATGCATAGTTCTCTAAGGGGTCTCTGTAGATCTGTTCTGTAATGAAAATTAAACTATAAATATTTAGATTATCCCACGTACAAATGGTTTGTTTTGAAGATCAGATTAAATACCACAGATCTAGTCACATTGGTTATCAGACTATCGCAAACCTACTATGAGAAATAAAATTATTATTAATAAGCAACTTATATGTATTTATTATTAATATGCATTCAAAACTAAAGCTAGTAACTGGATATGCAAATTTAACAAACTTCCTATGCAATTGGTCTCTCAATTAATTATCAAGCCGCTTGTGGATAATTGTCATGAACATTGTTTGTCTATGGTTGGAGCTGTTATCTATGCGTTTTGTAATTGTAGGTATGTAGATTAAACTTGCGACTTTTCAAACTTCAACAGTCGAGATGACAGACAAATTCTAACCTGAGCAAATAAGAAAAATAACAGAATTTTTCAAAGTCTAAATGACAGGCGAATTCTAACCTAACCGAATTAAAAAAAATATTTGAATTTTTCAATGTGACACACGAAAAAAGGCGCTTCAAAACGTGTATTTCACACTTTATTATAAGCAATGGAATGTAATGTTCAAATTTCAATAAAAACTCAGCAAGAGAAGAGGCTCCAGTATCGCTAATTAAGCGAAAACAGCAAAGGAATAAAGCTGCAGAAGATCACAAGTAATATTATATTTTATTTTCAGCCATTCTCCATAAGTGTTTGCCATGTCTATAATAAAAAAAGTGAACTGTAGATATGCATCTCGTAACTTATTGCGAAACCTACTTACACTTCTAGCTGTTTCGAAATGTTAATATGAAACTTGTCCAGCTCGGCTGTGTAGTATTAAAAGAGTTTCTTTATTAATATTTATACAAATTATTGGATTGTCTCCTTATAAAAATGGATTCTGATATTGTATGATATATGCATATTTTAAGTATTAGTATTGTTCATGTTCTGTTTTGTATAAGTATGAAAATATTATTATTATCTATTTAATTTTGTTCGAGCTCTCAGCTCGTAAATTAGTGACGATAATTCAATTGTTCGATGTATTACCCGGTAACTACACTCACATACCTGATTGCATATGATACCACACATTTCAAAATAAACCCAAAACGGCCTACAATAATTTAAATCTTAATTCGATCAAAAGTTTTCCTACTCTATTGAAGTGACCCATCTATATACATATTCTATATACATCATTAAACTCAGTCAACGTTTTGATTATCTAATTTTCGTTCTCAATAACCGACGATAAAGCCAGGAAATAAACCAAATATGGAATGACACCATTAATTCGATCGTGCTTAATTGTGCTTTAAAACCGCAAAGTTTTGTTCATACGACAATTGTTAGTGAAAACACAATATCTATTTCTATCTTTTCTTCGGATGAAACATGGCGGTGATAGAATACTGAATGTTCTATGGATATACGATCCGTGGAACACGCGGCGAAGCCTTACAAATGCCAGTCGATATTAGTCGGTTTTTACTTGAAGCGAACCGCTTGAAAACCATATTAATTGGATACGTACTCGTCACGATTTACAATGACCCAAAACTGGATAATCTTCAAAATTTGGCATTGGCTTCAAAACGACATGGTAGCAAAGGTTTCGTAGGGCATAGCTTTCTATGAAAATAAATTTGGACGACGTTACGACATGTTTTCAAAGTAAATTTTCAGTTTTTAAACTATTTGAAGTTGAAGCTGAAGCTGAATCCCATTTAAATTTACTGAAATGTTAAAATGCAATTTTAAAGGCAATTCTAGAAATGCTTATCAACACTCAAAACCTTTTAGTGCGATTTTCAGAAATAGTGACTTATTAGTATATCTACTAATCCTAGATCTCCATTCATCCAACCAACCCAACCATTCGTTCAAATGCTGATCATCCACTAATTCATTCGTCTTCCTATAAACCTCACAGGTTCACCCCTTTGGCTTCTACTCCGTCCTTATAAAAGGAATATCCGTGAACTCTTTTCCGAAGCTTCGGTTTCAAACGAGGTTTTTATTGACAACATTTAAAATATGTAAATCCCCAGTCATTCGCCTAACCTAATAAACGCCCATATATTTCTTCACTTACAAGATTAGGTTAGGTTATAAGATTATTGAAACGAAATGATAGACTCATAACGAACACAATGAAGATAACTTCGGGCGTTTTGCTATTTACCAGGATATATAGGCTCTGTAATTTGTTGTAATGATATCTTTAAGCGGTAAAATAAGCCACTGTATACCTAACTTAAAAATAATTAATAGTAATTGTAAGTATTACGAGTCTTAAATATAATTTTCGTTGCAGGTAATACAAACGACGATTGCCCTAATCCGCGATGGATCATACCGAATTTCGTGTTAAGGGTAAGTAATTTATCACTAATAACTTCAAATCTACAATCTAAATAAAAACGCTTTTAACGGCAATCTTCTTTGAATGTTTGGAAAACGGAACATCCTCTGGGACATTTTGTGTCGAATCTAGTACAGTAAAGGGACGTAGGGCTAACGACTATAGTATATTACATATATAAGGGAACTACAAAAATGAAGAAACATCTTTGATCTATGTTTTACGTAGGTATTACTATGCTCACCCGCATTTCGAAATTTGACCATATATTGAAATTTTTATGGAAAACGTTTTTTCATTTCCAATTGTCGTTGTTTAAATTAAATGTACTTTGAAATATCTTGGTGCTAAATCCCTTCTTATTTCGTCAAATTCTCAACAAAACGAACATCGTAGAAACTTATATAACTGTCATAATTTTTTCATACTTTAATGTAACCTAGATAAATATTGCCTTGTACGATATCACTTTTAATCAATATTCAGAGTGCGTACCAAAACGTTGCTATAAATTCGAATTATTGTTAATAATTGTCACAGTAATAACTAAATAATTATGTGGTATGGTACAAGGAACAGTAGATATGAACAGTAATTGACGTATGTCAATGTCATTTAAAGATTGTATGGTTTTATGGTAATATTTTTATTTAACGATGTCCTGTTATTAATTGGTTTAAATCGCCATCTAGTTAGCTTTAAACTTGACCAATAAACATTCGTAGAAATGTTGATATAATATGTGCTTTTATAAAATTATTGCGACTAATTAGATTTTCGACGCCTCTGTGCTAAAAATGTTAATCAATATAAATTAGTGACCGACTATAAAAAGGAGGTAGTCAATTCGTCTGTTTCTTTTAAAATCTCTGATTTGAAAGATGTGGTTTGTTAAATGTATGATATAATTTCTCAAGTATCTCACTAGTTTTATCCATTCCCTATAATTAAGTTACCATGAGGTAAGACCAGGTTCAGTACATTTAATAAAGCCGGCAACGACCATTGGGGTAATTCAGATAATGAAGATGTAGAAGGAGAGTTTTGTTGTCAATGTGCCTTTGGAATCCAGGATAAATCTTAGTATATGTTGGAATAGGATAATGAAAAACAATATACTCAGCCTTACAGTGGTACTTCCTCGGTCACATTCTAGACCAACGCAACTAAAAGGGTCCACGATCGTCAGTAGCTTGTATCAGATTCACCAACAGTTTATCAAAATAAAATGGTTATTTTTTTTTTGCGCTGAATTTATTCTGTACAAAGCCGCATCGGTACACAATCGTTAACAAAGTTTATAAAAGTTTTAAATAGGACTGAAAACTTGATACATTTTAAAATGACACAAATAGCAGACTTCAGAAACATGCCAACATAAGCGCGGTTAAATAATATGGACAATTTGTTACTACATAGTACTTAGTAATACTTACTCTACGTATAAGAGTTTGGGTGGCTCAATCCACTAGCTGCATCAGGACAGTGTAGTATAGAGCAGTACAGGTATTGAGGAGTTTTGGACTCTAGACTCCTAGGTCTTCATATTTAATCCTCGTTAGCATATCTATGTATGGGAATTGGAAAAGGTCATAAAAGTACGTCAAACTACAACAACTCGAAATGTTATAATAATTATTATTTATTAGGCTCAGCCTCACTATACAGCGCGGGAACGATGCCAGTATTTTGGGAACCACGCCCCAAGGGTCATTTTACGAGAAGTATTTTTGTGTCTGTGTTATAAATGTTAGTTTTTATTTGTTTTTTTTTATCATTCATATTGAAAATATTAATTTATTTAATAGTATCAAGCTAAATCTGTATTACGAGTATGATAACTATTCAGGTAAATTATTGTATCACTGTACCAGGGATGTTATGGAGCTCCGTAACCGTAACTGAAACTATCGGATATCCGAAATAATTACATATCCGAATCGGATATAATTTTTTTCTTATTTCCATATCCGTATCCAGATCCGAAATTTCATATCATTCATTTATGGAGCTCTGTAACCGTAACCGAAACTATCGGATATCCGAAATGATTACATATCCGAATCCGATATAATTTTTTCCCTATATTCATATCCGTATCCAGATCCGAAATTTCATATCATTCATTTATGGAGCTCTGTAACCGTAACCGAAACTATCGGATAT